>MJUU01008223.1:30094-42310 GCA_002080025.1 Modiolus philippinarum
CACAGGACCCCAACAATAACAGAAAACTATAACAGAGAATGATATACTAACCACAGGACCCAAACAATAAGAGAAAACTACAACAGAGAATGATATCCAAACCACAGGACCCCAAACAATAACAGAAAATTACAACAGAGAATGATATACTAACCACAGGACCCCAACAATAACAGAAAACTACAACAGAGAATGATATACTAACCACAGGACCCCAAACAATAACAGAAAATTACAACAGAGAATTAAATACTAACCACAGGACCCCAAACAATAACAGAAAACTACAACAGAGAATAATATACTAACCACAGGACCCCAAACAATAACAGAAAACTATAACAGAGAATGATATACTAACCACAGGACCCCAACATTAACAGAAAACTACAACAGAGAATAATATACTAACCACAGAACCCCAACAATAACAGAAAACTACAACAGAGAATGATATACTAACCACAGGACCCCAACAATAACAGAAAACTACAACAGAGAATGATACACTAACCACAGGACCCGAACAATAACAGAAAACTACAACAGAGAATGATATACTAACCACAGGACCCCAATAATAACAGAAAACTACAACAGAGAATGATATACGAACCACAGGACCCCAACAATAACAGAAAACTACAACAGAGAATAGTATACTAACCACAGGAGAGAAATACAATATGATTTAATACACAAACGAGACACGCTTACAAAACACACTAACCAAAGAAGCCTAAAAAAAAAACAAAAACAAAAAAAACAAAAAACAAAAAAAAAAACAATAGCATGTCAATAATTGGCCAAAGACTACGGACAAGATGCAGAAAAACAATGTGACTTCTAACACGTGGCAACACAAATTGAGACAACCTTTAAAAAAAAAACTAAAGCACTAGCAGTGTACATCCTAACTAAATTTGGGAGGGTGACACCATTCACACTGGCAATTAAAAGTTTTGTTTTGTTATCATTGGTGTTTTTCAGCTCGGTAATAAAATTCTTTATCTATTCAAAGATATATTTCTAGTTTGTGAAGAAGAAACATTGTAATGATCTGTTAAACCATGGTAAAACTGGTGTAGTGACAATTGCAACACGTGTATATGAAAGAGTTAATTCGCTGTGTTGACCAAATCATTGTACAAACCACAGGCACGATAATAGCGAATGAGTTGTGAAATGTCGACGCCATATACCGGGAGTTGGGAACATTTTTGCTCAAAAGTTCACTATTGGAAAGTCGAAATTATCATTTTGCCAAAAAGTTTTGTTTCTAGGCGCCCATAATTATCAGTATAGAGGTATAAGTCCAGGTATGGCGCTGATGATAGTGCATCAGTGTCTCCTTAATTTGGAGTTCATTTGGGTGTATAAATCTAAACTGTTCTGCAATGAAAGAACATTATCTATACCACAGAAACTGAAATAAAACGACTTCGATTGCTTATAGTTGTTTTATTTCTGAACTAGCCCTTTTATGAACCTGGTGTATCCCTTTATTTGTTCTTGTTTTTGTATCTTGACATTATTAACTAATATTTCTTCCCCCAGTCTGAGTAAAATTTTGTGTAAATCTTTAACAATGAAAGGATATGAGGTAAATGCACACGAGACAAAGTCTCTGCAAATACACAGTAAAACCAAGCAATTGAGTAACGCTTTTGATTTTTTTTCTTTAACTTGAAATTACAAACAAAACAGTAACATCTACAATAGTCGAATACTACAACACATGCCATAACCTATAAGCGAACTGTACAGTAGAAAAACACAAATGAAAGACAAGAGACAAACGTAAATAACGATAGAAACTCTGGATAGACGGACTTGGTACCGGCACTAGCAAAATCAAGTGATAGGTTTAAACCGAATTCTATGTATCCAAGCTTTCCCTTCTTCTATCCTGTTTCCCTAAAGCATTAAAATATACGAATAAATCAATACAGGTAGACTACTGACTCTAGAAGCCTTGTCTTGAAAGAAAAGAATAGGAAAAAAACGTAATTTAGAACTTAATTACATTAAAACTTTTGAGTTCTCTACACTTTATACTACCATTCCTCATGAACAATTGAAATCTCGGCTGAAAGATATAATTCAAAGATGTTTTTCCCGTAAGAACGGCAAACGAAGATATAAGTACATTGTTATAGACAGAAAACAATGGTGAATGAAAGTTCTGGAGTAAATGCACATGAGTCTTGAGTAAATGCACACGGTGCTAGGGGCCGTCTTGAACTTACTATGAGGTATGAGCAAAGCTCNTTGTTGAAGGCCTCATGGTGACTTCAAGATGAAGAACAACAATAAAAGCGTTGTTCCTTTGCTTGTTTTTTACCATGTATTTGTAGAGACTTTGTCTCATGTGCATTTACTCCATATCCTTTTATTCACCATCTACAAATAAATGGTAAAAAACAAGCAAAGGAACAACGCTTTTATTGTTGTTTTTCATTCTTTGTGAATACTTTGTGAATTATGACACAGAATCAAACAAAAAAACACAAAAAAAAAATTAAAAAAAAATAAAAATAAAAGAAATACACAGAGGAAGAAGTAATTAAAATGTAAGAGTTTCTGGCCGACAATATATTTGTCCAGTTTGAAGTACTTGTTATTTAACAGACCATTGTAATTCCAATAGGCACAAACTGTGCACCTTTTTCTCCAATCTTATGAAGCTAAATTCATTGAAGGGCTTCTTCAAAATAAAGGCAAAAAAACTGGCCAAGTCCTTTTATTTCAGCTTCCGTTATATAGATGATATTTTACTCCTAAACAACCCTTGCTTTGTTGGCTTTCTTCATCTTATCTATCCAAAAAGAGCTCGCAATTAAGGATACTACAGATACTTCCACATCGGCTCCGGTCCTATACTTCCATCTTGAAATTGACAACAGAGGTACACTACAAACTAGGCTGTATGACAAAGGCGATGACTTCACTTTTCCAATAGTCATTTCTTTGTAGCAACATTCCAAAAGCACCAGCGTAAGAGTTAACATCTCTCAATTCATTCGCTACTCAAGGGTTTGTGGTCGATACAGTGACTGCCTTGATAAAGCTCGGTTGCTTACAAATAAGCTACTTAAGCAGGGGTGTGTAACCAAAACCTTAAAGTCATCACTACAGAAGTTTTACGGTCAACACACGATCTTGTGGATCGCTATGGGATATCTGTTTCCCGGATGAAAAACAGATCTTTTCTTTTACAACTAAATTTTATTTTTCCTCTACCGGATTTGACTGTACTACCGGAGTTGACGTGTCAACACGGCGGGTGTCTTATAAGAAGTAGGAGATGCTTACTCTACCGGTACACCCGATCTTACCCATGGTTTTTATTGGGTCCGTGTTTTTCATATGTATGTGTGTCTTCTTTTTTCGTTTTTGTCCCGTACTCATGTGGTATCCTTGTTTATAAAGGTTTCCGATGCTGCCATTGTCCATGGATTGTTCGTTCTTTTGAGTGACGGTTCGGTTCTCACTTACTTTATACAGATGGATCAAAGAGTTCTCGCTTCTAGACTGCCGGCCAGTTCAAGGAACCTTGTCTGCCGGTAAAACAACGTCACACTATGGTAGAAAAGTAAAACGCAAAGCTGTAATTTTCCAACTATTTAAAACAAAAATTGTGAGTTTTGACAGATTAGTTGATGGAAAATTTGAAAAACCTTGAAATTAACAGATTTTACGATGTCCTAAATTTGATCAAAAAAGCAACATTTTCTTACAAAACTTTCTTATATCATCACGGGCCTATGTTTTTTATTAGTGATATTTCTTAAGATAAACAAGATCTAAACAATCTGGAGACTTTGACAGAAAACTTGATGGTAGAAATCAATATTTTCACCAAAAATGACCCCAAAATAGGCCAAATATGATGAAATTTGCTCAAAACCACAAAAAAATTGGGGTTTTCATCTGATGATTGTACAAAAATATGCACAAGGACCCATGGTTTTCTCTTCAAAAATGATTTTTTTCAGGGTCTTCACATTTCAAAAATATAGTTTTCGAGAAAAACTTGATGCAGGAAATTTTTGACCTCTCAGGAGAATACATCCTAAAACTTGTTTAGCATTACCGAATATTTATGTCTGCTCAAAACTGCCGTTACCAAAATTAAAACATCCCCATATATAGAAGATGCGGTCTGCAGTTGCTTTTGTCGAGACAGTAGGAGACAGTAGGATAATTTAAATTTGTTTAATGGATAGTTTGTAAGTATCTTATAAAATATATCTCTCAGACATGAAAATCTTTTTTTTATGTCTGAATTCGTATTACAAGGTTTCTAATCTTCTAAATCCAATTTGATGTGAGTAGAAAAAAAATATATTACCGTCTATACATCAAAATAGTAAGTATATATAAATTTTTGATAGATAAAAAAAGTAAAACGAAAAATTCTATAATTAGTTATGTATTTCATCCATGATTGCAACAAAGTTGATTTATTTGCTTTCAGGTTATGGTCTTCCAAATGTGTTGATAGATCTGCACTGTAGAGACAAAAGTTGTCGAAATGCTATTCTACATAAACTAAACCTACAGTTTGGAAATTAGGCATACGCATACGCAATATTAATGGTTTTGAAAATGATAAGTTGGGCAAAAATCAAACATATTTCCGAAAGTTAATCCAAAAGTATATGAAAGATACTTTTTGCAACTTCAAAAAGGGCCATCAACGAATTCACCACCATACCAAATAATAGCAACAAGCTTGAATTTTGCGGTGAAGAAAGCCAGTTAACGAATTCACTACCATACCAAATAATAGTATCAAGCTTAAATTTTGCAGTAATGAAATGGCATTTAACGAATTCACCACTCTACCAAATAAAAGCAACAAGCTTAAATTTTGCAGTGAAGGAAGGCAGTTCACGAATTCACCACCATACCGAATAAAAGCAACATTTCGAAAATAAAATGGTCTGCCAAAGTGTATATTTCTTATTTTTTCATAAAAAAGGAAAAATATCTTTGATAAGCATTTTTGCAATGTATTATACAGTAAAATACCTATGTCACTCTAAATTTAGTTTCTAATGATGCCATTTCAACATCCTATATCCCTTCGGTGCAGATAAAACAAAACGTTTTGAATCAAATAGACAAAGTATTGGCTTTGAAATAACATACTTCATCAAAATAGGCCAAAATTATCTGAGTGCTGTTTTCTATTATGATAATTTCAACTGATTTTGGTTTTTCTATTAAGATTTTTTTGGTCATTAGTTCTCTATCAGCTTTTACACATATTTTAATTTGATTTTACTTTAACAGATATAAGTTGTCGAAATGATCATATGAAGAAACTAAATATACTGTCACTTTTGTTATTTATTACCTCTGGATTGATGCCTTTTCTGGTGAACTTTTAGTCCCCGATGGTATCCATTAGTCCCCGATGGTATCCATTAGTCCCCGATGGTATCCATTAGTCCCCGATGGTATCCATTAGTCCCCGATGGTATCCATAAACTGAGTAGCCAGTACTTCGGTGCTGGCACGAAAACCGATTTTATTGGAAACTCTCTATATCTAAATTTACGAAAGAAAATGTTTAACAAATGGAGTATCTCCCTCTTGCATAGTTCTGTCTTTTGATGAATTTGGCTTTTCTATTGAGATGATTTTAGTAATTGTTCTCTATCGGCTTTTACACATATTTTGGTTATTGAATTTCCAAATATTTCGATTTGATCCGCACTGAATAGGCATAAATTGTCGAAATGTCACTATACAGGAACTTAATTCCCTGTGACTTCGTTATTTTGAAAGTTATTTTCGATTACAATGTTTAATCATGATGCACAAAATGCATTTGCTGTGCACTTTTGATCATCGAATTTTACGTTAATCTTTTAATGATACATTGGCATTATTTAACTTAATGGAGTATCCGCTTCAGTTTTCAGGAGCATTCGATATGCTTGATATTTATCCATTGAAAAAGTTTTAAATATTTTTGCACATAAATAATATTTTGTCAGTAATAGGCTACTTAAAATGCTCAAAGTAGACAATGGTCACTATGAAACTGCATGCATGAAATAGACAATGTACAAAACGTTATCATTTTCCAATAATAGTTTCATATTTTGAAGGCATATGAACAGCATACTGAACCGTTCGACTTTCTCGCCCTGTATATAAAAAAAATCTTACATGGATTTTCAAAATTTTCTTTTTAAGTTGTTCTATTAGCAATGTGCCACAAAACATCCTACTTTAACACAAATTTTTACATTTGAAATATTCAGTATATATGAAGATAAAGTCAATGAAACATATACAGAAGAAAAAGTTATAAAACATCCGATAATCAAATGACGGTTAATAAAATAGATAAAAAAAAANAAAAAAAAAAAAAAAAAAAAAAAAAAAAAAAACGGTGAACATAAAAATGACAAAGAATTTTGTATTTTTACTGACACTTTTACTATATTTTCAGAAGGTAAGTTATTATCCCTACACAGTAATGTTCAGAAACACTTTGGTACACATGGTGATTCGTTGTTTTATCGTGCAACTTTCAGTTCTCTGCCTACTCACTCTGGAAAAACTATAGCCAGCCATCTATAATGCTTTAACTTATAATGCTTCTTTGACTGATTTCATTGTATATTTACGCAGCATCAATTCATATTGGTTTGGTTTTATAATTTTTTTTAAAGAAAAATCGTAAAAAAAGATGTATTGCCGGTAAAATTACTATTCCACATACTTGCCGAAAGTAAGGTATATAAATATAATAAATTATGAAATTGAAAAATACATATATCAAAACTCTGCCACTGTTTTGGAATAAGAAAAATCAAAACTTTTCTCTAAATAGATTTATGCTTTTACAAAATAAGCTTCTAAAATACAATTTCAGAAATATGTTCATTTTTCGATACACCACGTGCTCTTTCAACTCTTCAAGTAAATCACGACAGAACAAATGCGATACCGTTGACAGAAAAATATCTCAGAAAGCAAATTTTGTTCAGTAGACATAACGTGTGCACTGTTTATTCCAAAAAATGTGTTCTTAAGGGAGCCAATGCAGGAAAGACTTGACATATATATATAGATACAATCAGATATAGAAGCCATGATTTGAAAGAATTCCAAGATAAATCGCCGTCATGGTCATACACGCAATATCTTTTATGGCAACATTCGTTTTATGTTTTGTAATGTCTTTTATTCATGGTTTCAAAAAGAAATTTGACTGATATGATTTAAAAATGAAAAAAAGGGGAATCGGACATGGCAACAAGGAATCCATAAAGATTTGGACGAAATGACAAGTGATGGTCTACCATGTATACAACATTATTACTCTTCGGGGTGAATTAATGGATATCTTCTTTTATACTACCTTGTCTGTAACTTATTTTGACATGTCTTGGCTTTATCTTACACTTTGCCAGTACGGCTTACCTCCATATGTTGTATTTGACAATTTGACATCCTTTTCTCTCAGTGTGTTAAAAAACGAAGTTGTAGTTAGTTTAATTTAATTTCGACTTATGACAATTCAGTGCAGATAAAATCGTAAATTCAAAATATTTTAGGTCTGCCAGAACTAGAAATCTTCCAGACAAAAATAATGCCAGCAAAATCCTGAAGGGACGAAGTATAAATGGATTACATAAGCGAAAGTCAAAAGACAAAAAAAAATGAAAACACAATAAAAAGGCGACAAAGCCTGACACTATGAGATAGTTTTAAGTTTAATTAGATATTCAAAAGTATCAAAATATTGGTTTTCGGGAAAGCAAAAAAGTAGTTAATGGCACACTATCCAATATCGTCTGGAACTTACAGTCCGCTGGCAGGGACATCAAATCAGAATTAAAAACAATTTACAAAAGTAGCAGCTAATTTGAATTAAACAGATGGACATTTCCAGGGCTCTACATTAACCTTTTTATGGATTTGTCCATCGGGCAAGTAAACTTAAGATTTACTTGTCCGAAATGATTTTTTACTTGTCCAAACAGTGCAGAGTCTATTTAATTTGAATGTCCTTCTGGCAAGTAGTTCTAAATTTTACTTGTCCGCTTCCAATTTTGACTGGTAAGGACAAGTCGGGCAAGCATTAATGTAAAACCCTGATTTCGGCCATCTCTCTCCAGTTCAGATAAAATTAAAAAAAAAAACATCTTGAAAACCACATATCATATCTAAGGCGGACAGGGTGAAAAAGAGCATGAAATTACGTCTAGGTCATTGGAGATATTTCAATAAAACGAATCACTTTTCAGTTTTATAAAATATCATGAAACTATACGCTATAGTAATATTTCTATATGGCATTTGTGAACTGATTCCCCTATACATAGAACCATGAATAAAATCATCTAGTTTTCTATAGTATCTATTCTTATACAGCGACTTATGGTTTAATGTAAAAGAAACATTTGTGATTATATGATGTGTCTGAAGAATTATGTACCATTTGGGAAATTATAGATTGAGTGATATAATGAGTTTTTATCACTGGATGACGACAAGTTTT
Source organism: Modiolus philippinarum (assembly GCA_002080025.1). Taxonomy (NCBI): domain Eukaryota; kingdom Metazoa; phylum Mollusca; class Bivalvia; order Mytilida; family Modiolidae; genus Modiolus; species Modiolus philippinarum. The sequence continues at coordinate 38,625 of MJUU01008223.1, forward strand.
GTTATAGATAACAATAGTGGCATATAAAGCACTTACACCGTATAATTACCGTTAGTAGTGAACGCTGGCTGTATTCAGCACTTGTAGGGTAATATATAAATTACTCCAATAAGGCTCTTCCTTTTTATGTGTAAGGCTAAATAAAGGATAAATAATTCACTTTGTTTTTTTTCTTCGGAAAACAGAGTACCATGCGCCAAAACCAAGAAATTAAATGACCTTACTGGAACCATAGCATAGTGATACAAGTCTTAATTTTCAATCGACTTGATTTTTTATCATGCGCCAAAACCATGAACTTAAATGACCTTACTGAAACAATAGCATAGTTATTTTAAGTCTTAATTTTCAATGGACCTTATTTTTTTAAAACGCCAACAAATAAACGTCAAAACGGCATATAGCATAGTGTTACAAGTCTTAATTTCCACGCCAACAAATGAACGTCAAAACGGCATATAGCATAGTGATACAAGTCTTTATTTCATCGCCAACAAATGAACGCCAAAACGGCATGTACATTTTTGTAGCATAGTGATACAAGTCTTTATTTCATCGCCATCAAATAAACGCCAAACCGGCACATAGCATAGTGATACAAGTCTTTATTTCTACGCCAACAATTGAACGCCAAAATGGCACATAGCATAGTGATAAAAGTCTTTATTTCATCGCCAACAAATGAACGCCAAACCGGCACATAGCATTGTGATACAAGCCAACAAATGAACGCCAAAACGGCACATAGCATAGTGATACAAGTCTTTTATTTCATCGCCAACAAATGAACGCCAAACCGGCACATAGCATAGTGATACAAGTCTTTATTTCTACGCCAACAAATGAACGCCAAACCGGTGTCATATGGAATTTTGAACCCCCAAAAAATTGACCCCGGGGTCAAAATTCCATATGAAATAATGAACCCGGGGTCAAAATACCATATGAAAAATTGACCCCGGGCTAAATTTTTCCATTTTATTTTGAACCCCATCATGGAAAATCGAACCCCCTTAATACCATATTCTCAAAAAGGGGTTCAAAATCCCATGGTAGGGGGGTCAAAATCCCATGGTTGACTAAATATCACAATTTGCAGATGGGGTTGTAAAATTCCATGATAGGGGGTCAGAATACCATGGCAGCATAGAGAAATTAATATCTTAGCATGCAAATTACATGTTTTGAAAGGGGGTTCAAAATTCCATGGTAGGGGGGTCAAAATCCCATGGTTGACGAAATGTCACAGTTTTCATAAGGGGGTGCAAAATTCCATGATAGGGGGTCAGAATACCATGGCAGAATAGAGAATTAATAACTAAACATACACGTTACATGTTTTGATAGGGGGGTTCAAATTCCAATGGTAGGGGGTCAAAATCCCATGGTTGACGAAATGTAACAGTTTTCATATGGGGGTGCAAAATTCCGTAATGGGGGATCAGAATACCATGGCAGCATAGAGAATTAATAACTAAACATACATGTTACATGTTTTGATAGGGGGGTTCAAAATCCCATGGTAGGGGGGTCAAAATTCCATGGTTGACTACACGTCACAATTTGCAGATGGGGGTGCAAAATTCCATAATAGGGGGTCAGAATACCATGGTAGCATAGAAAAATTAATATCTTAGCATACAAGTTACATGTTTTGATAGGGGAGTTCAAAATTCCATGGTGGGGGTCAAAATTCCATGTTTGACTAAACGTCACAATTTGTAGATGGTTGTGCAAAATTCCATGATAGAGGGTCAGAATACCATGGCAGCATAGAGAAATTAATATCTTGGCATACAACAAGTTACAAGTTTTGAAGGGGGGNTTCTAAATATTTTTTTAAGCGAAGGTTTAAAAAAAAACGATTTGGTTGTGTTTTCATAATTTTCTATTTCAAACTGTGATTCTTCATTATAGCTTTGGTGCAAAAGTAAACCAAGAATAATGACACTTGTAATTATTTATTTATTTATTCATTTATTTATTATTTATACATTTGCATATGTCATATTAAAACATCCATATTTTTTTTCCATGGTTGACTAAATGTCACAATTTTCAGATGTGGGTGCAAAATTCCATGATAGGGGTCAGAATACCATGGCAGCATAGAGAATTAATATCTAAACATACAAGTTACATGTTTTGATGGGGGGGTTAATTTCCCATGGTAGGGGGGTCAAAATCCCATGGTTGACGAAACGTCACAATTTGCAGATAGGGGTGCAAAATTCCATAATAGGGGATCAGAATACAAGGCAGCATAGAGAATTAATAACTAAACATACATGTTGCATGTTTTGATAGGGGGGTTCAAAATTCCATGGTAGGGGGTCAAAATTCCATTTTTGACTAAACGTCACAATTTGCAGATGGGGGTGCAAAATTCCATGATAGGGGGTCAGAATACCATAGTAGCATAGAGAAAATAATATCTTAGCATGCAAGTTACATGTTTTGAAAGGGGGGTTCAAAATTCCATGGTAGGGGGGTCAAAATTCCATGGTTGTCTAAATGTTGCAATTTTCAGATGGGGGTGGAAAATTCCATGATAGGGGGTCAGAATACCATGGCAGCATAGAGAATCAATATCCAAACATACAAGTTACATGTTTTGATGGGGGGTCAAAACCCCATGGTTGGCGAAACGTCAGTTTTCATATGGGGGTGCAAAATTCCATGATAGGGGGTCAGAATACCATGGTGGCATAGAGAATTAATAACTAAACATACACATTACATGTTTTGATAAGGGGGTTCAAATTCCCATGGTAGGGGGGTCAAAATCCCATGGTTGACGAAAAGTCACAGTTTTTATATGAGGCTGCAAAATTCCATAATAGGGGATCAGAATACCATGGCAGCATAGATAATTAATAACTAAACATACACGTTACATGTTTGGAGATGGCTGTAATCATGGAAATTTTTTTTCGTGTAATTTTTATATAACGATCTTTGACTTAATTTCTAAATATTTTTTTAAGCGAAGGTTTAAAAAAAAACGATTTGGTTGTGTTTTCATAATTTTCTATTTCAAACTGTGATTCTTCATTATAGCTTTGGTGCAAAAGTAAACCAAGAATAATGACACTTGTAATTATTTATTTATTTATTCATTTATTTATTATTTATACATTTGCATATGTCATATTAAAACATCCATATTTTTTTTAGTTTGAAGCAGATATTACAGACCTCATTAGTTGGTTTGTCATAATTACAACTTTCATGGTGTTGGGTTTTCATTTCATTCAGGAAAAATTTTGACTGTCACAATATTTTTTTTTGCACTTTTACATATGCTGAAATTGTGTGAAATGAGTCTAGAGGTGTTATTCTTTCATCATCATTTTATTATTTTACATATTATCATGAATGATATGACCTGATTGACATGTTAGAATTTTCTGGTTATTTTATAACTCATATTATCATATACTTTTATATAAGTCAACAATAAAAACGTTGTCCCATTGCTTTGTTCTACCATGTATTTGTAAAGACTTTGTCTCATTTGCTACTCTGTATCTTCTCATTGCTTATTCATATATACCTATTGGTAATTTGAATCACATCCATGAAATTTTGAACCCCCCTTTCAAAATAGGTCAGCTGTACATTAAAGAAAAGATATTAATTCTTTATCCTGCCATCATATTCTGACTCCCTATCATGAATTTTTT
>MJUU01008223.1:45594-79639 GCA_002080025.1 Modiolus philippinarum
TAATGTCGTCTGCTACATGTTATCCCATTGGTCATTTTTTGGATACGAAGATAAAGCTATCTAAATTTTAATATCAATACAGTAGGTTGTATTCAAAAAGTTTTACAGTGAAAAATATTGCTTTTTTATCTCCTTAATATTTTTATTGTGCAAACCTTCTCAGCTATCTGCTAAAACAAAATTAAGTTGCAGTATACATCATACGAAACAACAGAAAAACCAGGCAGATTTTCTTGATCAGTGTATCAAGTCCTATCATTAAAAACAACCTCTCTACGTATGAGGCTTTGTTCCATTGCTTTGTATGTCCTATATTTGTAGAGAGAGACTTCGTCTCATGTGTATTTACGTAATATCGTTCCATTTTTTATGTACAATATTGAATAATAGACAATCAAATTTTTGTTGAAATCAGATTACTTTGTAATGCAGCATATGTTTTACAAAGTTTAAAAAGAAACATGGGGTTATTGGATATGAAATTGCATATTTAACCAAAGAACCAGAGTAATTCCGAAATTTTGTTCTTGTTATAAAATCACATTTAAAACTCAAGAGGGCTTTTCATATTTTTTTCACAATTTAAACGCATATACATATTAGTTCATCGTAAACAATGTATCATTCGTCGAAATCAACTCGCTTCATTCCATAACGTACGTTTTACAAATTTAAACAAGTTAACACGAGGTGAAAGGGTACATTTTTGCATATTTTCAGTATGAAACGAGGGCGTTCTGTTCTTATGTTTTATTGTAAATTTGCGAATTTATTCAGCTTGTGGCCATTTCAACAAATTAATATGTCCCTTCAATGCAAATCATATGAAAACATTTGGAAGTCCGTAAACCGAAAACCGACTGATGTAGAACAGATAACCAATTGGATCTCATTCAGATGTCAAAATCAGGTAAGGACAGATCTATGCACAAAAGGGATACTGCTCGGTTGGCGAATACCTCAGAGACGGACAGTCAATTCCGAAGTTACTGTGAATTTAGTTTCTGCATATGGCCATTTCAATACATTGACAAACGAATACCGAAGCAAAACTTAAGAAAGTGGAAAATTCTCTGAAATAAAAAAATTTAAGAAAGCAAGGTAATAAGTATTGATACAAATTAAGACAGCAATATAAAGACAAAGAAAAAAAATGAACAAGAACTCAACAAAACTGAAGCACTAGCAGTGTGAACAGGGTCAATATTAATATGATACCAAACTTGAAGCACAATCTCGACAAAAAACATCTGACAAGATAAACTGTATTGTGAAACCAAAACAACTTTCAAAAAATAAAAGCGCAATATAGAACTAAAAGTGTTGAACCAATAACCAGCTTGGGATTGAGTTATGCACAAGAAAGGTACTCATTAGTTTTCAAAAACTATACATAATCATTCAGGTTTTAATTCAAAATTGTTGGATTTATATCGTAGTAATCGAAGAAGATTTTGCCTGTCAGGATTAATAGCGAAAATTGCGTTCGTCTGAAAATAATCACCTAGATAGAGTAATAAATTTCAATTATTCAAGATGTCAGTTTATCTTGTAGTAATCTGGAATCTAACCCTGGGTATCTCTTCTCCCTCCTCACGGATCTATCAAATCGTGTCCTGGTGTTTTCTCAGTGAAGGATTACAAGACCATTATATCAGTGAGATTCGCTTCATGGTACTTTACGCTTGTAAGGTATCCTTCAATTTTACATTCGTAAGATATCCCCTAATTGTAAGATATCCTCTAAGTGTACATTTGTATGATATCTTTCAATTTCACCTAGTGTGTAAAATATCCTTCAATGTTATATTTGTATGATATCATTCAATTTTAACAATTATATGATTTCAAAATGTGCATAAATGTCAAAAACCGCTGAAAACAGAAACCCATTTAGTATTTACAATGACATTTCAAATAAATTTATACTTAAACTTTTTATGACATATACAAGTCTTAAATAAAATTCATCTTTTGTATCTAAAGCACATTGATCTCTTAAATTTTAGGATGAAAGCTTGAAAATGAAATTACCAATGCATATAGGAGAAAATAAAGAAATGGTAATTAATTTAAGTTTTTCTGGCGTCTCTGTAGTAGGTTTTATATCCATACATTGGGGAATTAAAATACAACACGACAAAACGTCTACATGATGGAAAAATAATTGATGTTAACGAAAAGTGAGCAATTGTTTAGCTACTCCTTGTAAAAATATGGTAACTGTGGAATGTAACACAACTGTTCGAATACTAGCCCAGCAAGCACAACTATTTTAATTTTTAACTTGATTGCAAAAAGACATGGTAAAGGCCAAGGCAAACACATTACTATGAAACCGAGATGATCGGTCTCCTCTTTTCGTTCTTAGTAGTGTGTTTGATTGGCAATATGCGATTGCAAATGGTTGAAGCATAATGCTTGAGCATGCCGAAAATTGATCCGGCGATCAAGCAAACTATACCCATAACGAAAAATGACAGAAACATAATTCGTACCTTGACATTCTTAACACTGGGGAAAGATGTCGCTTCTTTCATGTATAATAAAAAGTGATATGCGTGAACTGTTTATCTCTATTGCAAACCGTCGTATAGTTTCTAGATGTCATTACAAAAAAATCATGAAGTTCTAATACATATCTAAAAGAAGAAAAATTATGCGATCTTTTTTTTAATTACAAAATGTCTTCATTGTCTTGCTATTAATAATTCCACATATTTTTATGGAAGGCATTATGCAACACTTTCAATAAAAATGCTAATGTAAAGTAATGTTATTTTTCTAGGTCGTCAAGAATTGAATATGAATTAAACTAAGGCCCCATTTACATGCACAGTTTTACACACATGTGTATTTTTACATAGGTATGCAAATTTGCAATGATGTGCAATTACTGCATGTAAACGCAACTGCATACGTGTGTAAACTTAACAAAGGGTGTAAATTTGCACGAGGTCAGGGGCAAGTGTAAATGTATATTTGCACATGTGTATATTTACACGGTATGCATTTTGAACATGTAAATGCAAACTAAAAAATGCGCACTGTGCAAAATACTGTTTCGGTCAATGAAACGGAAGAAAAGGATATTGCAACTTGATTAGAACCATGAAATTGATGCACACTGAACTATTATTTCTATAAAATTCATACTTCCCTAGCTGACATTCTTGTCTGATTTTGCGTTTTTGGCTTATTTTAAGGGAAGTTTGGCCCTGATTGAAAAAATAATAGAAGATACAACGCAACTTAATGTTTTTCTATCATTCTACGAATTTCCAAGATCTAACGAAAACTTTAAAATTTTTACATGTTTTTCGACCCTTATCACTTCTTGTAATAAGCTTTTTTAATCAAAATACACACCTCAGATTAAATGCATGTAAATGCATAGCAAATATACTTTTACAAACTGGTGTAGTTTTACACATGTATATATTAACATACTGGTGTAAATCTTGTGCATGTAAATGGGGTGTAAGGATGGTCACTCCATTTGTGAAATTGTCTTTGACTTACTTTTGGAACTCTCTTAGTTTATCTACCATGATGCATTAGAACATTTTGCACACTGTCCCAACTTTCCCTTTAAAATTGGTATACAGACTTTTGAAAAAAAAAATGGCTGAAATTCTTGATATTCCTTCATTACATTTGAAAGGTTTATTGCCTTAATGTAAAGTGAAGGTAAAATCTAGAGAACTCAGATTTATCACTAAAATTTTAGACGCTTATATCTTAAAACCGTGCAAACTGACAATTCCTTTTTTTGCTTAAAATGATATGTCATCGATGTTCTAATAACCTGAAAAATTATTAATTTTAAAATTGATACTACAAACTTGAGGAGTGACTATCATTGAGGCAATGGGGCATCAACAAGTATAAATAAAAAAAATAAATGAACATGAGATTGAATTGAGGATGATATATTCTTTATCTTAACAGCAAGAAATTGTACTGTGAAAGAGCGAAAATCGTTTATTCTCTTGAAATGTCTCATTTTCAAAGATCAAGATTTAACAAACACTCAAACACTACAATGTTGGTTCTGAAAATTGGCTATTACACTCCTGCTTTAACTTTGCATTAACAAAATTATAATTATTTTCCATAACTTAAAAAAATCGCAATATTTGATATCGTTTCATATCCTATATGAACCATAATTGACTTTTTCATTCAAATTTTTGAATTTGTTGAAATGTAAAGAACATCTTTTTACAACAATTATCAAGCTCTATCTTCCTTAAGTTCCTCATTCTGCTAATGTTCTTCCAAATGTTTTGATTTGATCTGCACTGAAGGGACACAAGCTATCCAAATGGCTATCTGCTGTAACTTAATTTACAGGAAACCTCGGCATTTAGTTATTATTACCACTGGGTCTATGACTGCTTGTCCTTCATCATCCCAGTAGTCGTTACTTTGGTGCTGGCCTGAAGACTTGCAATATATCGATTGTGTAAATTTTGTTTGAAATAATGAATATCTCCCTTGTTCAAGCTCTGTCTTTAGCTGAATGTGGCTTTCAAGTTTATATGGTATTGGTAATTTGTTCTCTATCAGCTTCTACACATAATTCAGATAAAGGTCTTCCAAAATTTGATCTGCACTGTACACAAGCTAATAGCCATCTGCAGAGGCTAAATTTCCATAACCTCGGTACTTCGTTATTTATGAAGAAGTGCAAAATTACTACTAATATAGTCATATTGCATTATACAGTTATACCAGTCGAAAGAGGTCAGGCTTTCTAAATGTGAAATAACGCTCAGTCAAAGGAAACTTTTCATCTCGGAGCTTACAAACCGGTTATCAATGATTTCCCTGGCAGTTTATTTAGGAAAATCAAGAAAATCAAGCTTGAATTCAAATTAATGAACAAATCTTGTCTTAAAGCCAATTGAGCGTTATTGTCTTATAAACCAAGCGAGTATATTACTGGAGACAAAGGATTTAAAAATTTCCTCGGGAAGCGGAGTTTTTAATTGTTCAGTTTGAAAATAAATAAGTTATTTTGTGTTATATAAAAGTGATTTTCAACGAAAAATCATTAATTAGTGATCTCATGTTGGAGATACAAACGATTTCAAGTTTGGGAGGAAACTTAACTTGCCGATTTTAGAAAAAAACAGTGACAAAAGAGTGAAATAAAATGAAAAGATTTCATATTACTTCAAAATATGCATTTCTAAGTCAGCAAAGGATGAGTGGCAGTAAGACCCATTTTTGGCCCAAGATTTACCATGAAACTAAAACTATACAAACAGATGTCTTATGTTCCTGAAACATTGAACAAATATAGGGCTTTATGAAAATGATAAAGCTTTTTTTTCATATCAGTTTGATTCTCATGATAATCAGTTAACTCAAAAGCTATATTTTTGGAAATAGTCAGAATGTCATAGATATTTGCTGTGTTTTGCACATTTTTGTACTTTGAAAAATATGGGCACATCTGAATAACAACTTCATATTTAGTCAAAATGTGTAAAATGGTGAAATACATCATTTCTGAAAGTTTGAAGTTGTTGATTGCATGTGCCCCATGTTCACTTAAAGAAAATTTGCTTTGAGAACATTCAAAATTGCAGATTTTCTGATTTTCTTTCAAAAAGACGGCTCCTTGTGATGTCACAATAACGTCAAAATGAAAGGAATTCGTATTATTATATGTTTTCTTTGTAGCCAGATGTAATAGTTAATATTTCCCATAAATATCACACTATTTTAAACAACTTGATTTTTTGGGCCAAATATGGGTCTTATTACCACTCATCCTTTATTAAGCCTTTGTGTGTCTTGTCTGTTTTCTAGTTAGCTTACTTTATGTCTATAGGAGTCTAGAATGATGTTTATTTCGCTGAACTTGATAACTCTTTATTCAGGGGTTTCCTCACGAATCATTGAAGATCTTATGGTGGCTTTGACTTGTTATTACTCCCCTTTGGGTCGTTGTCTCTTTGACACATTCCCCGTTTCCCTTCTTTTTTCTATTCACAAAATGAAGTTAGGAAATAACAAAATTATGACGTTACTGTAAATTTAGTTTCTATATATGATCATTTCGACACATCATGTCTCCTCAGTGCAGATCAAATTAAAATATTTGGAAGACCATAAATAAAACTAGAAAAACTTTGAGCAAAGCTCACAAAACATACCCAGCGTCCCCGTAAAAAATCAGGAAAACACCAGGTCAAATCAAATTTTTAAATTGCTGGTGCACAATGGCAAAATGCACTGAACATTCTTTGAAAGTTTCTTCGAATTTCCCCAAGTGGTCTCGGAGGAGTTGTCGACACAAAGTATGTACCCAATGGCGGACGGAATAACGAACGGACTGACGAACGGACACCATGATCACTATTACCACCCTCTAAAGCGGGAGGGGGGGGGTTAAAAATGTAAAATCTGATAGAGCACAAAAAACCAAAAATATCTAAATGGGAAACCAGTCAGTAAGCAAATAATTTTAATACTTCGAAATAGATAAAATAATACTGCAGTTTGAATTTTACTGAAAAATTCAATTCCTCCGTGGATATGACAGGAGGACTTTGAAAAGCTTACTGTGATGTCAAAACTAGACAAAGAGACAGCCTTAACACAGATATTTTCTCTGTCGAGTCCTTTTTATCAATTCGAATTGTTTTATTAAGTAAGTGAGAACTTTATATATTTTTATAAAATTATGAAAAAAAAAATATACAGCTATTGACAACACAACTGATACTTTAAGCGCAGTGCAAAGTTTTTTATGCTGCAATTTAGATTCCTAATATCACAAATAATAAATTACCGAAGTTACTGTTAATTTATTTTCTGCATATATGCATTTCGACAACTTATGTCTCATCAGTACAGATCAAATCAAAACATAATTTTCGAAGTCCATTAACTGAAAAACGTGTAAAAGCTGATAGGCAACAAAAAGACAACAAATAACAAAAAGAATCTAAATAGAAAAGCCAAAATTCAGCTAAGAACAGAGCTATTGTATGAGGGAGATACTCCTTAGTTTTAAACAAAATTTTGTAAAATTTAGATATTGCAAATTTCAATAAAATCGGTTTTCGGGTCAGCACCGAAATATGGACGACTTGGTTGGTGAATACCCTCGGGGACTAACAGTCCACAAGCAGAGGCATCGGCCCAGTGGTAATAAATAACAAAATACCGAGCATACTACGTTTTTTTCTAGGTCTTATATATGTTTTGTTTTATGCTTTAAAATATATTATGCTTAACCTATTTTTATGTATATTTATCATATATCTGTGAAATAATTCATCATATAGTTCTTTCAGATTACTAGTTGTCAATTCAACATTTTCCGATTTCTATTATTGTATCAAATCTAGGCCTTGGTAATGAAAATGACTGTTTGTAACCTAATGTAAGTTTAAGAAGATGGAAAGACTTGGTGAAATAAATTATACTTAAAGTTGACTTGAAGTTATCCTATATTTAACCAAGACTTTCCATCTACATTCCATTTATCAAGTTTTAATTCAATAAACTATTCCTAACTTCGAAGATGTCTCGTTTTTTGTATTTTTTCGTCTATTAAAACATTCTCAATAAATGGGCGTTCGACTACAATGAAATTCCATTAAAAAATTCAAACGAAGAATACCGATATACTTTAACAAAAAGTATATTTACTTAAATCTATGTTTACGAAGCCGGAAGCATCGATTTCAAGTAAATTAAAATAGCTTACCTGTAAATGTTAAAATAAGGAAAATTCCTATAAATACCATTTTGGAATATCTTTAAGTTTCATGCCATAGATAGGTATATTTTATCTCCTTCCTAAGTCATCGTTTGGTTATATCTGGTTTATATACCATGTTAACGCATGCTTAAATGTTTCTGGTTTGAAATATTTAACACCATCGTCACGCTTTCTGAAAATCAATCAGCTGAAATGGACAATTAATATGCACCGTATTGCATTAGGATTCCGTTTGTGAATACTTATAGCAGCATAAATGTGGAAATGATCCAGCTCTTGCCACTGATTGGGCGTAAACCTTTTGGTACCAATACATAACTGGCTGGAGTTGTTTTCACTGGAAAAATCGTTTCCGTTTATCTATATTGTCATATATTCCAACTGATATTCGAAGTTTTCACAATGATCTGAAACAATATATATGGTTAAGTAGTATAACTTTGTAGTAATTTATTGATCTAGAATGAAGAAAGAGTCTTTGAGTGTTTGAAGATCAGTATTTTTACAGCTGTAGTGATACTCAGGTACTTCTTCGATCGTTTTTATATTTATTGATATTCCTTCTGATGAACTATGCGGAAACTCTTAATAACGATAATATCTATCATGTGGACATATTGGTACATTTCGAAATTTCTACCCCGTGCCTATCCAAATCAATATTACAGCTATTTATAACATCATAAAATAAATACGATGATACTATATTGCACAGTTGATTATCATGTAAGACTTGTAATTAGTTTCAATTAGTGATTTAGTCGTTGTATTGGAAAAACGGTTTTAATTGAAGAATAACCGAGGAAAAATCAAATTTATTTCGCATTCTGTACATATATCTGTTCTAAAAATGGTAGGCAATATCTTTGAAAAACTGTTTAGCAGCAGATTTGTTTCTCTGCTACTACGTCTGAACTTAAATACTATCAAATCGGAGACAATAACAATGCCAGTATCTGCGCTTTTTACTGTTTTCTTAAAAAGCCGTATTTCGTACAGCATTCTACAGTTAATGTGATGTACAGGTCAATAACAAGAGGCACTTCAGAATTTGACAGGGGAATATACTTTCGAATTACAAACCGTCTCCTGGCATCTCGGGTTGTTATACTACTTTGAATACCCACAGGGACAAGCATAGTGAGTTCTCTATATTAACGCCCACAATTTTGATAATACCACCATTCTATTGTAATGAGGGTCTTCATGGGGGAGGGGGGGTCCTAGGAATCAAATATTCATTAAATTTTTGCCTTGGTAATCAAATAATCATTAAATTTTTACCTTGGTAATCAATAAATTTTTGGCTTCGTAATCAGATAGTATATAAAAATCCAAGCTAATAATCAAATAATCATTAAATAAATGCCCTCGTAATCAAATAATCATTAAAACATGCCCTGATAATCAGGTAATCAAGAAACCCATGACGGGCTTCTGTAATTCTGTAGTATGTATCCCTTTCGCATTACTTGTGTCCCTTTAAACATGTTCAATCAGGGGTTTAGATAAATAGTATCCAGGTTTCCAATTCAACACAGTAATACAAAACTGACGAATCAACTTGCTGAGCATAGAGATGCTGTAAGAGTTGATGTTTTACACTAAAAACAGCTAAGGTAGCTATGCATAGAAGACAAATTAGTTAAGGGCATGAATAATGATGGTGCATACGACAGATACCGCTAGCTCTTGCTAGTGCCGGTACCAAGTTCGGCTATCCCGAGTTCCTATCGTTGTCGATGTTTGTCTTTTGTCATTTTATTGTTTTTCTCGTGCGGTTCCCTGGTGGATTGTGGCATGTGATTGTGGTTTACGGCCATTGTAGGTGTTTCCTGTTATCTTTCTTATATTAATACTCTCATTTAGAAATAAAATTTCAGTACAAGGGAACAAATCAATAGTTCCAAAAATAATTTTAAGATTAGATAACATTTATGAACGATTCATATAATCTTTAATGGTTAATATATACCCCCAAAATGGTTCAGTAGAGCGTTACATAATGTATAAATAAATACTGTTAATTTTTTACCTGCTGGTATAAATTTGCTCAGAACATATTAAGAACAGATATATGAACCAAGGTACAATTCTTTGAATATAAATAAGTTTCCAAAACAAATTAGGAGAGCTATAAACGTTAGATATACACATCTCAATTTTGAAATAATAATGATATGAAATTTAAGTGCAATGTATAGGAAATAAACTTAACGTTAAGAAATCAAGTACAGAATCATGGCAACCCAAAGGAAAATACTTTTTTTTCTTGTACATCACACTATTATTTTAGTTTTGTCTTTGTCGATGTCGGTTTCTGATACAGATTTGCCCTTGTGATATCTTTCACAAAGAGATAATTAACTTTCACCTTTGTAGTGTTTGAGGGTTAGGAAAGTTACATGTAACCTTGATTTTAATTGGTTTTGCCTTAGGGTTAGAAAATGACATTCTCCAATCAGCCAACAGATCTCTCACAACCTCATTTATACTTAATACTGAGATGAACATTTCATTGTCTTACGACTTGTAAGACTTGTAAGAGACAATTGCTACTGAGTTGCTACCGGATACTGCCACAATGGAAAAGGGAGGGGGTTAGGTGCGCCATAGAACCGGTTTACCCACCTTTTTTACTGAAATACCTGTACCATGTAAGGACCATTGCAGTCGACAATTTTTCCGGTAGTTTTCTACCTGCTTTGTCTTTTTGTTTGTTGGAGATATTACATATCACCCTTTCAATTCTGTTCGGTAATTTTATTGCTATCCCCATTTTACCTTAGTGCTTTTTTAGTGTAAGAGAAGTAACATGTACCATGGATTGTAAATGGAATTTTGTCTTAAGGTAAGAAAATGACATTTACCAATTAGCCAATTCACAAATTTTCACCACCTTATTTCAGCTAGCTGTTTGACGGGTGCCACATGAGATGCAGAGCATGCTTACCCTTCAGGAGCACCTGGTGATGCGCCTTTTGTTTAGGGTTTTATATAATATTAATATTTTTAGTGACGTTTGTGTCATGCTCTGTTTATTTCGTCATCGTTGTTCACGTTTGCTCTCTGTATGATCCTTATGTATCCATGTATTCTGCAGTTATGATGTATAGGTTGTTCTTTATTACCACTTAGCCGATGCCTCTGATGGTGGACTGTTCGTCCCCGAGAGTATTCATCAACCCAGTAGTCAGTACTTCGGTGCTGACCCGAAAACCATATATTTGAAAACTTGCAATATCTAAATTTTTAAAAATTATGTGAAAAAGTAAATAATATCTCCCTCTTGCATAGCTCTGTCCTTAGCTGATTTTGGCTTTCCTCCTTAGATCCTATTGGTAAATTGTTCTATATCAGCCTTTACACATATTTCGGTTATGGATTTTCAAATGTTTTGATTTGATCTGAACTGAAGAGACATAAGTTGTCGAAATGAGCATATGCAGAAAGTAAATTCACAGTAACTTCGGTATTTTGTTCCTTGTTGCCTTGGTATTGATTTGGAAATTTAGAAATATGATATATAAAACTTTTTAGGGAGATTGTGAATATATTTTCGAATTTCTAACACTCCCAAATTCAAACAATGATTTTGTCAGGAAGTTCAGGGACTGCAAAGCCTGTTCCATCTGTGTCTTTAGGGTGTTTTAACTACATATTTTGCCGTAGTCATGTCTTTAAAAAGTTTTGTGGTTCTTATGTTCGCACCTTGATTTTAATGCATATCATTAAAACATGTAGGTTACATCTTGCTATAAAATATTGAATGAATGTTGTTTTGAATCTAAATACTCTACTGGTGCACTTGATCTCACCAATATATCTTGTAATGTGTATTGATTACAATCCTTTTTTGGATTATTTATCAATAAATATTTAATTTGATTTGATTTGATTTGATCCAATGATTTTTATTCTGTCCGTGTTATTCATCTTTATGTGTGTGTATGTGTGTCTTCATTTTTCTTTTCTGTGCCGTACTCATGTCGTGTCTCTGTTTCTTTGTTGTTTCCGATGTTGCCATTGTCTTTGAACTATTCGTTTTGGATTGACGGTTCCGTTCTCACTTACTTTTCTAGACAAATCTGATCTATTTAATACCATATCAGTTACAGCACAAAGTGGGTTACAGAACTGTTTGACGAGAGACAAAATTTCAAAACAACCACTATACAAATTACCCGATAATACTTGCCGTGAATCTTGTTTGGATACATGTTTCCATTCCACATATCTCTCAAAGGCTTTAGTAATTAGTTTCACGTGTCCTTTTGTATTATTTCTAACTCGTTCGACACATGATCTGTTTGTTTACATCAGGTGGTTATCTGAAATATATACGCAATGAAAATTAGTTAACGCAATTCCGAACAAATTATTATAAATGAAACTGACATGTGAAAATTATCAATTGATCGTTGTAGAGTTTGTATGGGATAGACAATGTTAGTATGTAAATATGTAATTTTCTTGCATGATAAAATAAATAATAGCTTGAAGTCTCCAAATCTACTCAAAGCTTTAAATGACAAAATTCCCTTCTATTTTATCAATTGAGAGTTCTAAGTAGATCTATTGTAAATAAATAACAAAATAACCGAATTTACTATCTGCATATGGCCATTTCAACAACTTGTGTCTCTTCAGTACAGATAAAAATCAAATGACCCGCGTCTATTAGTTCGAAGATGATGATGAGCTTTTTGGGCTGACCATTCAATTTTCAAGGGTCGAGGTATAATTTTAGTTAATTTCCGTGAATCTATTACTCCATTTTGAAGGTATTTCTTTGTGGTTCATAACTTCATAGTTGATTTCTAGACAGAACTTGGCTTTTTGTCTACTAATTAATGAGAAACATCAGTCGGTTATCTCCCTGTACCAAGTTAGTTTTGTATGGTTCAAAGTGGAGATAATTTTAATTAGCATATCAATACCCCCAGACTCTTTTGATATTCAAACTGAAATTATCTACCTTATAACTATATATAACTAACTTGGTACAGGGAGACAACTGACCAATGTTTCTCATTTGTATGGTTCAGATTTTGTCACAGTAGTGTGTCGATATCACACTTTCCAGTATTACACGTTGTGGGCAAAATTTTCAACTTTGCAAAAATTGGTAGAGATGAATATTTGCGTTTCAAGGTCAATAAAAAATGTTCTCATCAGTACAAAAGACCGTGATTGTTTTCAGTATCATATACCATTAGTTTAATCTAATTATGACGTCACGGAGGGAATATCACCCAAGCAGGTGAACATTTTTTTCAATTTACCTGTTATCATTTTGTTGTTAATATGGTGTTAAATCAAGACAACTATATAACACAATTATTATTCTTCTGTTATATTACGTCTTTGCATATATGACTTATACTATAACTAATCCGAGGTTCTGATTATCGCAAAATATTCAACGAACGATCGAATAACGCAGTAATTCACGAATGCGCGCAGCGCATGAGTGAATCACGGCGTTTTTCGATCATGAGTTGAATATTTTCGATAATCAGAATCTAAGATTAGTTATTGTTTTTATTATATTGATCTTCTTTTCTTAATTTTGATGGTTTATTTTAAGATTCATTTCATGAACTACGTTTTCGATGTTAATCCGCTGAGACGTTTACTTAACAACGACGTTGACAACGTCTATTGTGACGTCACTTCCTAGAGTGAAATTATGGAAAATAATTTCACAGTTAATTATCACTTTTATTTCCCTGAGAAATTTCNCTTTAATCTAATTATGACGTCACGGAGGGAATATCACCCAAGCAGGTGAACATTTTTTTTCAATTTACCTGTTATCATTTTGTTGTTAATATGGTGTAAATCAAGACAACTATATAACACAATTATTATTCTTCTGTTATATTACGTCTTTGCATATATGACTTATACTATAACTAATCCGAGATTCTGATTATCGCAAAATATTCAACGAATGATCGAATAACGCAGTAATTCACGACTGTGCGCACTGAGAAATTTCAATCTTTCACCGCAATCTATATAATAATGTAGTATAATGTGTCCCCACTATTCTCATATTGTCGAAGTTAACAAATAGTCCTTCATCCAGTTCAATGAAGAAGGTTAAAGCCTTACATTTCATTGGTTCTTAAACACGATTTTTGGTAGCAGTTTGGTCATATTCTACTAACTTTTTGTGAAGGCAACAAACATGTTACCGGAAATAAAATCATATAAGCGAGTGAACCGATTTGTAGCAAACTAATTTATCTATAAAACATTAAGGGAAATATGATTTGAAGAGGATTAATGTATCCATGTGAATATCAAAACAATTCCAATCATATCTATGATCTTCTCATGGTTCAATTACATTAGTCCATTCATTTTTTATACAAGCTTAGTCAATACTTTCTATTGTAGCAGTAATAAACACTGCTTCTCTCCGGTCTTGGCTCTTCCAAGATTCTCTGAATAGACACGATTTTTGGTTGTAGGTTTGTCATATTGTGCGACCTTTTATGTAAAGGCAGCGGACAAGTTGCTGGAAAAAAATCATACTAGCATGTGAACCGATTTGTGACAAACTAATTTATGTACAAAACATTTAAGGAAATATTATTTGAAGAGGAATGACGAATATATCTATGTGAATATCAAAACAATTCCAATCATATCTATGACCTTCTCGTGGATCAATTACATTAGTCCATTCATTTTTATACAAGTTTGGTCAATATTAGCTATTGTTGCAGTAATCTACACTTCTTCCTTACGGTCTTAGATCTACCGAAATTCTGATTTCATGTGAAATAACGGCAAAAGAATACCGAAGGGACAAAGGAGTGGAATTTACAAAAATCCAAAGACATGGCCAAAACGAGGACACAGAAAACAATGACGTTAGACACAGAAAACAATGACGTTAGACAGATACAAAGCACAGAAATAGAATTCACAACATTCAAAACAAAGGCACCCACGGTGTGAACTTTAGTGAAACTGAGATTGACATGGGTAAGCATGTTCTTCTCTGTTAACAGCACCCGTCATACTGTAAGTGAATCAATGTAGGAAAATGTCAAAATCAGTAGTCAAATCCGGGAAGAAGTGAATCTAGCTGAAAATGTCCACTTTCTTTTGGGACACTGACACGTCATTTCTGTCAATGATGTTATGGTGACGGTCATAGAATTTCTTGAGGGATGAAATTAACATAGGTTGAACAAATCCCTGATTGAGCAGCTTTTGCGACAGTGTTTTTGCACTGTTAAAAAGATCACTGTACAAACTACACACTCGGCAGTAACGAATCAACTGTGAAATGTACACTCCATAGGCTGGAGAGGTAGGTATATTGCTGCTAAGAGAGGGAAAGTTCACAATTGGGAAATTAAAATCATCACGCTTGTCATATAGCTTAGATTTCAAACCCCCATCTTCGTCAATATACAACAAAAGATCTAGGTACGAAGCTGAATTAGGTGTATCAGTTGTTTCTTTAATTTCAAACTCACTGAGATAGATATGATGTAAATATTCCTTAAATTTAGGGTTATTAAGAAAAAGTACATCGTCTATGTGGTGGAAACTGAAATTAATGGATTTAGCTAAATGCTTTTGTTTTCTGTGTGTGAGCCCTTGTAAAAACTTAGCCTTATACGATTAAGGAAAAGGTCAGCTAAAAGTGGTGCACGGTTAGTTCCTTTAGGAATCCCTGTTGTCTGTTGGAAAACACGACCTTCGAATTTGACAAAAATATTGTCGATCAAAAATTCTAACATTTTGATTACGCCAGTCTCGGTGTACTTCTTATTTGAACCAGTGTGGTTCTTAACAAAATATGTTTTGTCTTTCCCTACCACTAAAAGGGTGTATCTTCTTTTTTATTGCAGAAACATTGATGTGTTAAATCTGCAATTACTATTTTTAATTTATCGTGTAGCAGGGTTGTATAAAGAGTGGAAAAGTCAAAAGTTTGAATGCTATGGCAACGGGTAAAGATGGTTGAGGATAGTGAACGTGTATAACCCCTTATCTTCATTACTTCATTTAGACTTTACAAAATAATTTTTTGGTAACTTTATGATTGACGAATTTAGTAACTTTGCAATTATTTAAATTTTGGCATTTTCCACAAAAACTTGGCATTCTCTAAATCCTATCAAAAAGGGAAATAATTATTATTCTAAAATTCTGCATGTTGATATCAAAATCCATCAATGGAATAAAAAATGACAAGGCTTATACTGAATTGCCCAAGAAATTTCCTTATATAACCCTTATCTTATGAGTTACTGAATTAGGTAACCCTAGTAAACTTCAATTTTTTATACAAAATATATACATGTTGTTTACAATGTACAACTTACACAAATGTTAAGGAATATTTAAAAACATCAAATTAAAATTTTGACCAATTTTTGGTTGAAAATAAAGGCAGAGTTACAAAATTCAATAACTTTATTGAATTCTTAGTTTTCCAGAACTAACTTGCCAAATCACTAGATACAAAAGTTACAAGAGATTGACTGGCAAATTTTACGTCCATTGAGTAGTTTTCAAGGTATATCAGAAAGAGAACACGTAAATCATTTTAAAAATCATATTAAAAGAAACGGGGCGAGTACGTTGTGATTGACATTGCTAAAAGGGAGAAATAGGCAGGGTCAGTGAGTCTTCCCTTTTATCGAGGAATACTGAAGGGGGTCTTCATTGGCATGGCATTACAATGGTTTTAGGCCAGGCTTTTGAATATCCTGCATAGACCGCTGGGGTTCCTCAACTAAGTCACTCGCAACGAAATTTGCCGCATCTCAAATCGCTTTAGCTTTTGCCGCACCTCAAATCGCTTTAGCTATGACCCTAATTTGTATCGTTATCTTTTTTCCTCTACTGCTCTTGGTATATTCACCGAAATAATAAAAGTTCAAATAAAAATAAATAGAAAGCGGATATAAAAACCTAACATTAACATAAACTGCTTACGGGATGTATGCTTTATAGTTGATCAGTTACAAGAGGAAAATCACCAATATTATGCGCACTCTTCATAAGCCACAACTATCTTCGTAACCGCCTTATTAATCAGTGCTTCATAAAAAAAAAATCCGTCTTAAACGATCATTCAAATAGTTCCTTAATAGATATTAGTCTCTAATGGAAAAAATGAAGTTTCGGTGAAAAGGGTGACTCAAGATTCATCTTTTACATAAAACTGAGATGAACATTTCTGCCTCCCAATAGCATTTACTGTTGACCGCTACCGGACATTATCGCAATGGAGGAGGAGATTTTTCGCGCCATAAAACATTTTAAACCACCATTTTTTTAAATGTCTGTATCGAGCAAAGACCATGGAGATTAACAGCTTGTTCGGTGGTGTTACACCTGTTTTGTGTTCTTGACCCTTGGATATCGACTCTTAACAATTATGTTCGGTAATTTTGTTAAATATCCTCATTTCCAAAAGTTTTTTTGAATATCAAAGATTGCGATCTCTCATAGAAATCAAACTGTAGAACATGTTTACCTCTATGAAATAGGTTTTAAACAATATATTATGTATTCCATATATGCTAGTGCTTAAGCTGAATTGCTAATTTTCATGCAGTACATTAAAAATTGATATACGATAAAATGATTATGTAAAGAATTGCAGAAATTTTAAGTTAATATGTGTATCGTTTATATGGTTAATAGTCGTCTTCTCAAATAGAACTATTGATTTTATATTCAGAATATACAGTGTACTTTTCTTAATAAAATTACTACATTTCCAACAAGCAATAGCAAAAATTTAGCAATTTGTGTCGGTCACATCAGTAACTAACGCAAAAAGATCAGATCACGACTGCTTGATTGCATTTTTGAACAGTCTCATAACATTGTCACTTTATCGACAATGATGTCTGTTTAAGCCCTGAGAGTTTAAGCTTGTTCTTATCACTAAG
Source organism: Modiolus philippinarum (assembly GCA_002080025.1). NCBI lineage: Eukaryota > Metazoa > Mollusca > Bivalvia > Mytilida > Modiolidae > Modiolus > Modiolus philippinarum. Next base: position 63,280 of record MJUU01008223.1, read on the forward strand.
TCCACAGCAATATATTTAGATGCACCTTTTAACACCAATTCGTTTTGTGTGAAGAGCTCCAGCAGACGGTTCATACAGCCAGTGCTTTAGTTTTGTTATGTTCTTCTTTATTTGGTTTGCCTTAATTTGTGCTGAATATGAAAGGCCGTGCTTTTTGGATTTTTGATTTTAGAATTTCCCCTTACTCTGCTTTTTTGCTTCGGTATTTTTCCTATTTATAAGAAGCTGTAATTTTCTTTGGAAAGTTTAGTAAATTGAAGGCTGGTAAAAGAACAGTGTAAATAGCCATTTCAGGACCAGGATATGTCGATCAATATTTTTTTCGCAACACAAAATAAATGTTAACCACTGAGACTTAAGGATGTACTCTGCCGAGGAGCAAACATTTTAAGGTATAAAACTTTTTTTCAAACCTTGATTTTTACAATTGTCTTACCTTATAAATTCAATATATAAAGAAAAATTCATAGGTTGCTGTGCAAATTATTTTACCACAGATGTTTGAAAGTGACCAATTTTAGCACTTTTGCTGATTTTTAGGCATTTTTGCCCATTTTTTTTTTTACTATTTTCATCGAAAAAATCTGGCTTAAAGTATTTAACTCTTTCTCAAACTTTCTGAAAAGCTGTAAAAAGAAGGAATGAACAAATTCAACCTCCAAAAATCATATGTTGGTGTTGATATAAGAAAGTTTTGCCCCATTTTCATGCTTTTTATTGTCAATTTCGTCATTTCCATATTTCACCCAAAAATGCAGATTTTCTAAAATTTTTCCAACAGCTAATGGTTTAAAATTAATTTGTTTTGTGATTTTTTACTTTAAAAAATACACTACTTTTTAAAAAAGCAAAAATAAATCTAAAGTGTATATTTTTTTCATAAAATGTCTTTTTCTAACCCAATTCCTATTTTGTGAAAATTCGACATGAATCCAACAGCCAATTAGGGCATATATCTTCAATTTGAGATTACTCTGAAACTACTTGATGGAAATGAATAATTTTTTGACATAATTTAGAGATAAACATATCTTTTAGAATTTGATGCTATTGTACATAAAATATAAATGATTTTAAAATTGATTCCAAACGAGATTTAAACGAGACTGAAACATGACAAGAATACATCCTTAACCAACAAGCTCTGCAAACGAGAGTCATGCTCTCAGACATTAGAATTTACATGCCCTCGGACGTTTTCCGTCAAAGTCTTCCGAAAGTTCATTTCAATTCGTCAGTCCCCGAGGGGATTCACCAACCCAGTAGCCAGAATTTATTTGGAAATATGCAATATCTAAATTTTAGTAAATTTTGTTTAAAACTAAGGAGTATCTCCCTCTTCCATAGCTCTGTCCTTAGCTGATTTTGGCTTTTCTATTTAGATCTTATTGGTCACTTGTTCTCTATCAGTTTTACACGTATTTGGGTTTATGGACTTCCAAATGTTTTGATTTTATCTGCACTGAAGAGACATAAGTTGTGGAAATGCGCATATGCAGAAACAAAATTCACAGTAATTTCGGTATTTTGTTATTTGATATTACTCAAATTAATTGAACAGGTTGGACGTGCCTTAATTTTCTCGATCTAGTAGGTAAGTTTAAAACGGATAATCCCGATATAATTGACCCGTGACCAGTCAGGTCAATTAAATAGAGTAATATTTGACACTACCACAATTGAAAGGGATGTTTGACGTATCAAAAAACCGGTTTAACCTTCCATTTATATGAAATTCAAATACCTGAACCAAGTCTGGACAATTCAAATTTACAATTTCGGGTGGCTTTGTCTATTTATCCTTGTCGGTCCCTGACAATTCTGCTTTGTTTTGTTATTACACTTGTTCATCATTTCTCAAAAAGACAAGACAGTCGAAATTCTCACGACTACCAACTGACAAAAAACTAGACATATCATTGCGTCATCCCATCTTAACTATTGGACTGATTTATCCCTGTCTATAATTTTCACTTAAATCACGTCAGTTTTTATATGATGGATGAACATGCATAACAGCAGAAGATTACCTTGACGTCACAACCGGTCTCGCTCTTGGCGGAGGTCATGTGAACATGTCGTTACTCCGAGTTGTATCTTTTTACTGTTAATGAGACTTGAACACTTGTACACTACACTTCGTTGTACAGATTTAAAAGAAAGAACTAACGTGTCTCCATCATTATTCCAGTATTGTCACTGTTCCTGTAGAATCTCTGCCACCACTCTACAAGCAACATTTCAATTCTTATGTTTACCTGAAATAAAGCCATACTGAAATACTATCATTATGCTTGCTTTGAGAATGTCAACGTCTGAAATACCCCTGACATTGCATTCAAGCTCAACTTACTCCTTGAGGCATTTATTGCTCATATTTCGGTTTTGTCGGGTTTTTGTTTGTGTGTGTTTGTGATATTTCGCTATGTTGTGATTTTATTTTCATGTATGTATGCTTAAAGCACGAAAAGTGTGCTGCATTGACAATTTTAGTAAATTGACACTTTCCAAATTTGTTTGCATTGAATAAAATTTATAGAGACAGGTCAAAGCTATAAATCAAGAGAGAATTGTTTCATCAAATAGCTTGAAAACATTATACGTTAAACTCATCCTAGCTATTGATTTAATATAAAGTATAAGAATGTCTTTATTGCCTTCAGTAAGTAAAGCAGACCAGATTGACTATTGTTATATTACAAACATCAATTGTAGAAAGAGTATTTGTTAAAGTACTGATTGAAGTAGGGGAAATCTTGTTCCAGAAAACTATTTATAGTAGTTTCAGTTTCAATTTATATATAAAAAAATTGATGGTTTAATGGATGCGTAAACGTTGTCGATTGTTAAACAAAACCAGCGACATGGGCTGTTGACGAGGTTTCAGCCTTTATATTCTCAATTTTTATTAATTCAGTATTTATTCTTATTTCAGTGATACATGCATCTTTATATTTTTCACATATGATTTTCTAGATTTCATGCATTGGGGTAATTGTTATCCTAATCAAAACGTTCCGAGATTAATTGAAATAAAATCTGCAGAATCGTCACAAATAAAACAATTTCTTCGACTCCTTTGATAAGATACGAGTGTAGTAATTGTCAAACAGAAAAAAATCCATAAAATTTGTAAGTTTTTTCATGTGCCAACGAAATTTCACGTTTACGTTTGATCTGAAATAGATTTGTTTAGCTTCAGTGTTAAACGGATAAGATTCACAAAAAATCAACACGACAATTGATCTACTTTGAGGTGCAGAAACACACCAAGGCACTTAATGTTGTAGAAGGAATAAGATAACCTTTTATTCAAACTGCAAGTCATCAAAACCTTAGCCATCTAGATATTGAAAGAATGACCAATGGTATAAATGTAACAAAGGGGATAACAGGAAACATCTACAATGGCTGAAAATTTCAGTCAAATGCCAAAATCTGCCAGGGAACTACACAGGAGAAACACAAAGTAGACAAAGGACAAACGAAAACACCGATTTGAACTCGGGACAGCAAGACTTGGTACCGACGCTAGCAAAAGCCAATGGGAGGGTTAAACTGTTTTATGGGTACCCAAACCTCCCCTTTATGTATCCCGTATCCCTATAGTATAATAATCATACGAGTAAAATTCAATACAGGTAGACTACTAATTTAATAACCACAATGTTGAAAGGAAAGAAATAACTTAATACCGAAGTCACTGTGAATTTACTTTCTGCATATGCGCATTTCGACAAATTATGTCTCATCAGTGCAGATAAAATCTAAATGTTTGGAAGACCATAGACTCAAAAACTAAAAACTGATAGAGAACAAATAACCAAAGTGATCTAAAAATAAAGCCAAAATCTGCTAAGGACAGAGCTTTGCATGAGGGAGATACTTCTTAGTTTTCAATAAAATTTACAAAATTTTAGATATTGTAAGGGTTAAAAAATAATCGGCTTTCGGGTCAGCACCGAAGTACTGACTAATTGGCTGGTGAATACCCTCGTGGACTAACAGTCCACTAGCAGTGGCATCGACCCAGTGGTAAATGACAATACGTAATTTTGAAAGATGGGTCAAGGGGTGCTCGCCGCTAAGCTGCCTGCTAGCTCAAGGAGCCTAGTCCGACTTGTAAAAACACTGTCGCACTACGGAAGTAAAATCAAACTCAAAATTTACATTCTGAATTTAATATTCTGCTACTTTCTGTAGAGTTAAATTAAAACAAAAACTTTGCCAGAAGGAAAAAATATACCAGCCACCTTTTTGATTCGGTGTTAACAACTCAACTCCAGTGGGTTTGTGGTGAAGGAAACCAATAGCACTGATAAAGAAAGAATGCGTGAATATTAGCTTTTATATCTCGTCGGCAACACTTTACCACATAGAGAATTCTTCATGAAATGACATTAGTATCATTATCCACGTTTGCAACCAGTAATAGCAATTAAGGAAGAACTTAAGATCAAAGACGGAATGTGAATTACCTTTCCCAGCATCGAATGGGACTAAAACTTAAAAACCAGAATTTATGCATAAACCAAAGCTTTTTGCAAAGCTCGAGTGAAAAAATTGCCATTACGTGTTCAACATGAATTAATCCAATTACTGTGAAAACTTGTGGTTGAATCTAAACGCATAACCACTACTGGCACATTTCTTTGAAGAAAGGATTGACAATAGCTTTTATTTTGACCATGGTTGGTCCTTGCATTTTCCAAAAGGTAACAACTGGTTCATCTTCATGCAAACACTGGCAACTGGAGGCACGTACCTTATATGACACTTTATCGAACCGGGACGGGAAAACTCTTCATAGCCAAAATATACTCTTGGTCCCTTTTCGAAAAAGTGCTTCCAACTGGAACTCTGAAACACAGTCTCTTGTGTAGTTTAAATGCAGAAATTACCGAGCAGATAAGTAACAAGTATAAGTTAAGAAGTTTGCCGTCTGTCAAAAATGATGGAACTTACGTAATTTGTGCCGAAGGAGCAGTTCTTGTTCTGTAGAGGGTGACTGCGCTTAATCTCGTTCAAACTGACCAAGAATCGAAAAAGAATGAAACCTTTTTGCCACCAGCAGAATTTCTCAACTGCCTTCTCTTCCGCTTAGACCACCTAACTATGATAAAGATTGTTTCTATTTTATATACATGTAGTTTGTCTAATTAAGATGATGTATATCACATTCATACTTTTTAAAGATTTAACCAAGAAATTTTTAGAAAACTTCCTATTGAATGACATTTTATTGCCGTTCCTTCCTGTAAGCTGACTTAAGTGTTATTCAAGCTTTTACTGTCTGGATGTAGCCATATACTTTGATTAATCTATGTAAATTATTAATTTTAACGCCATTCTCTTGTATTCTATTTACATTAATACAACCTTTGGGTATCTTTACAACCATTTAATGAATGGTATTCGATTTATCGTAAGTTTCTTAGAAGACATCATATTTGAAAGATACAAACTTAGTACAATATAGGGTAATTTGTAATATCAATAACACTAACTTACCTGCTGCTTCTTTGTTGGTTCAGTGGTAAAGCCATCGTCCTATTAGACTGCAATCTTTGTCTTTTTGCAAGTGTTTTATCAGTGCTTCACTTTTAATATATTTTCAATATATCTGAATGGAACAACAGTTTAATACAAAATTAAAGGGGTACCCAAAAAACTTTGAACAACACTTATTCATGAAAAAAATCTGTTTTTGTTTTGTTTTGTTTTTTTTCAGAGGGGGTATAAGCTAGAGTATATTTACGTTTACTATATATAGACAATATGCGGTTAGCGTCTTTAAATATCAACTGTATTTGTACAAGGCTTAGAAACAGACTGACGTGCGAGCCTTTGGCTAGCATTTCAATCTGTTTCGTGCCGAGTACAAACACATTTAATATCTAAAGACACTGATAATGTATTGTTTTTATCCTGCAATACATAAAACAATTTCATTTAATGAAAATTATAGTCAATATCAATATTTTAGGGATTTCAGTATGTCGATATACTGGAAGTGGGCGTGACTTAAATCGATATTCTGTATAGTATACGAGATACAGCTGTGCAGGATACTGCAAGGCAATATGCACAAGACATCATCTGTATAGTAAAAGCTACCAATGCTGGATAAAATCTATTAAAATATTCAAAGATTGTATCGATTGGTAACTTGCAAAAATGGGATGAGGGGTATAGATGTTCCACCGTTTCTATATTTCAACTTGAAACGTGAAATTAATAGTTCATACTAAAATTGTTAAATTTATATCAAGTTCCTTGTATGAGGTTGCATGTCCTTTTTTCTAAGAAATGGTTTTTCTACCAAGAATCGGTCATTAATGTCGTTCCTTTTTGTTCAAGAATGAAATCTTAAATTTCTTATTTTTCTTATCCTCCTAAATTTTAGTTTTGAAAATTGTACAATCCATTGAACTCTTTTGAAATTGGACAAATTCGAGCTGAATATATGAATTAAATTTTGGGTTTTATTTTGTTTTAAATACTTGATTACTAAATTACTATATTGCAACGTTCAAGCGAGTGGCAAAAGTTTCATTTCAACAAGAAGTACTTTTACACCACAAGCCGATTTTTTCTGAAAGAGTGACCGAAAAGAAAGAAACATAGCTGATTATTGATTGACAGCATACCAAGTAGACTGCATATGTAGTATGTGAAGCTACTGATTTGGTACTGCCTTAAATTGATTTTACATTTGATCCCAACCAATCAAATGTATAATCTTATGACAGTACTGTCAATCAATTATTCTACAAACACATTCTACATGGTCTGCTGTCAATCAATGAACAAGAATGTGTAAAGTGTTGCATTCACCGAAGGTTGTCTTACAGGACGCCGGCTTGGGGTGTATGAAATTTTTGCCACTTGCTTGACCATTGCAATTAATCTGCTTTCATCGGGTAATTTCATTCAAACATAAAGATTCGTTAAATTGATCACTTAATACCATTTAAAGGGGCAATGTCAAAACGCCGTTGAATATTTATTATAATTTGTCAATTATTTTATTTTCACCAGTAGAGGAAAACTAGTAAGTTTCAAATTTCATTGGGTTAATTTTCAAAAGATGACCTGAGTACATCCCTAGAATTGTTGATGCAATTTTTCATAATATTTTTTGACTGCAAAAAAATTAGGGTCGATAACTTAAGTTCCAGTGGATCAATCCTTATGAAATTGTAGCACAATATTCCTTGGTACATGTACAAAACGAAGGTTTTTTGAGGTTTTGATATTGTTGTCCCTCCCGCTTTTAAAAAAAGGACAAAAAAGTGACAAAATGGGTGTTTTTTCTTGTTTTTGAATGTGCAATATTTCATATTTATCAGATTTTGTTGGGGTTTCTTTCAGTGTGCTCCAGAATAAATTTCCAATCAGTAGTATGCCACCGAATATCTTGTTGCATGTACCGTTCATGAGATAAATGGGGCCTAAAACGGGCGACTCTCGAAATTTTTTTTTAATTTTTAGACCAATTTTGATGCATTTTCTTTCAATGGATTGCTTTAAAAATTTAAATAGTGTTAAACCACTATATTGTTGATGACTTTTTTCTTTCTGAGCTATGAGGGGCTAAATGGGACCAAAACTGCGAATGTGCAGATTACCTAAATTTTTTAGTTTTCATCGAATTTCGATGGGATTTTTTTCTGTTGATTCCTCTTGTTATAAGCTTTCAGTAATATTCCAACAGATTTGTCGTAGATCTTGTTTACTGTTTCCGAACTATAAGGGGTCACAGGGGCCTAAATTGGAAATTTTCAAAATAAGCAAAATCTTAATTTTTCATCGGATTTCAATGGGATTTTTTTTTCTTTTTGAATCCTCTTGTTGTGAGCTTTTTTAGAAGTTTGTCAACAGATTTGAAGTATCTCTTAAAGTGTTCGAGCTTTAAGGGGTCTAAGGGATCAAAATTGCAATTTTTCGAATTTATGTAAAATCTTTTTTTTTATCGAATTTCAGTTGGATTTTTTTCTGTGGATTCTTCTTGATGAAGGGTTTTTGTAGTCTAACAACATTTGGCATAACTCTAAACGATTCCTAATGTTTAGGGATCAAATTAGGGTTACTTTTTATGTCCCGAGTTTGTGTCCAGCTCATAACTGATCTAAGCTCCTTATTGAGTCCACATTCACTTTAAATTACACTTGTTCAAATTTCAGTCGTCAAAATGCTGCAGTCGTATCATGCTGCGCTCGGCGTAGCCCTATATTATAAATATCTGCTCTTCCCCTACAGATAAAATGATTACTATATCACACCAGTATCGAAAGTTCTTTAATTAAACAAATGCTTTGATTTTTCAGGATGCTTCAAGACAAAAAAAGCCAAAAAAAACACAAAACAAAACAAACAAAACAAAACAAAACAAAAAAAAAAGACAAAAGAAAAAAAACAATGGAAGGATATGGAGCAATGGAACAAAGCTATTATTGTTGATCTTCATCTTGACGTCTAAATGAGGTATTGCTCAGATCTCAGAGTAAGTTCAAGACGGCCCAAAGTACCGGTTTGAGCGGAATTCGTTGCTTATTTTCGAGCAATGCTTCATCCATACTTCGCACACATCAGTGCCGGATCATCAACAAACATAAAATAAACTAGCAAAATGCTCTTATAACTTCCGTCATTCGTTGCCCGACAAACAGGCCAACAGAAAACAACCACAACATTTAAACAACCACAGTCACTGTGTTGACTGCAAGAAAACTTGGCAGTATAAAATAGTAAGATGTGGGCACTTTAAACAGATGGTCAGATATACATTTCGAATTTACATAGAAAGTAAATGCCAAAATTTGGAAATAATAATACTGTATCCATTTGAGAAATTCTCTTAAGAACAAGTTAACCGTAATTAAAATGTATATTTAGCACACATCTCTGTCACGGCGAATCTTTTTACGGATTACACACTGCTGGAGAGATAAACTCTGGTCTAAATTGGAACAACGCTTTTATTCTTGTTCTTCATCTTGACAGTCACCATGAGGCCTTCAACAAGGAGCTTTCCTCGTAGCGGATAGTTTCTTTCGTTGAGAAGTATATGGTATATTTATTGAATCTACCAATTGCTTCTCAAAATTGTATATGTATTATATTGTACAACTATTAAAAAGCAAAGGCATTTAGATTTTTTTTAATCCTTGCATACTTTTTTCAGTTTACGTTTGAGTATGTTACAGTTATTCCATTTCAATCTGCACTGAAAAGAAATAAAAGTCGAAATGACAGAATCTACAGAAACGAAAATTCAGTATTTAGTTATCATAACAATCACTGCATATTTCATTTGACAAAATTTTATTTTAATTTGTCTTCCATGATAATTCAGATAACTATAATTAGAAATAACAAAATCAAAGCAAGAGGAAAATAAATAAATTTCTAAACCTGATGACTCAAAAAGTTGCAACATTGATATGAGGAAAGATAACATAAACAATAATGAAAAATGGTAATAATTAAAGAACCGAGAGAATGCATTTAATACCTTTACATAAAAGCAAAAAATAAAAGTTTTATTAATTATCAAACATTTACATATTTTTTTACAACTGAACTATCGAGATATTGTCGAGACTCGGTGTTATAAAAACCTATCTCTCTGACCTCATACATTACAGTCATATCACTTTCAGCATCAAGGTCATCATTAAAACATAAAATCAACCCCCATTTAATTTACTAATGTAAAAACACTTCCATTGATTAATAGCACATCTTCCTTATTGTATGATATATTGTCATGCTGTAAAATTGTGTAATCATAAACTATATCAATAACTTTCTAACCATTGTGACGGGCAAATCAAACATTCCAATAAAAATATCAATAACTTTATCCATTATGATGGTCAAATCAAACACTCCAATCTATTTAAATCTCTCAGACAAACTTACTTATAGACAAAAACGAAGGTATATATTCAGCACCATTTAAGTCTTGGTGTACTCTATTTGCTTTTGCATTAAAGAACTTTTCACTACCATATCGTTATTGTACTTTGATAATGAATGCTTGTTATGTCCTTCTTCAGCAATTGTTTTCTCTGCCAATAAAATGACTGATACTGTAAGGATTAAGTATCCTTCTATTGTTGACTACAAACATACAAAGACAAACAACACTATTACTTCTCATTAAATTCTTTTTAAGAACCAATAATGTAACAATAAAATACGAAATTCGATACGAGTTTTTAACGGAAAACTGTTAACATAAGAATAGGTTCTTCGATCAAAACAACATACAAACATAAGCATTGATTTTGCTACATCTGAACGGTTTTAGGATTTTTTTGTCGCTCTAGGGACATTTCTCCTAAATCAAGAACCCTTGTAATAGCTCGTAGTTTCGAGGTATTATGGGATACCCATAGAGGTGTGTCCGCCCGACGTCCGTCGTTTATTAAAGATAACTTGTCAACAAAATAGAATACGGTCTTTAAAATTGATATGTTTGTTGTTTACCACAAAATTCAGGACGATTTTAATTTTGGTACAAATATACCGAAGTTGCATAAAAACAGTAAATTACGGTATGCCTCACACGTGTTTCAAGGAGAAACCTCTCATCAGCAGCATTGGAACAAAATAAAATGGAAAACCATTATCCAAAAGTAGTCAACAAGGAAGTACTCACTACCAAAAATATCGAAATAGAATGCCAAATCAAATACCAAGGTCATCCACCGAGTGCAGTACACGGAATGAAGCCTCAGTATTTTTAAGGAGTTAGAATTTTGATAAAAACAATAAATTTCTATAAAACACAGGGTAAATTTTTCATGTCAGATAAGTCTGACTATTGGGCTGGTAAATACCTCCGGGCACTATGAAATTTTGTGAAACGTGGCTGGGTACCATGTTATTCTCCATTGCTATTTTTTTACTCTTCTTCACACGCTATGAACTAATCTGCATGGAATTACGGATTCCTTCCTTTCGCTTGCTGTGACTCAAAATGGAATTTTCATCATTTTTGCTACAACATTGGAATTTATATAAATTGACATAATCAACGTAAATTCAGCATCGCATGTATTAATAATTTTCGATTAATGATCCAATTTCGACTGTAAATATAAGGTTAACAAAAGATTAAGATACTAAACTCGACAAGCGTAGTCCATAGATGACTCGTACATCCAAATTCAGATCATTAATATGAAGCAGTGAATATTATCTGAAATGCTAGAATGGTCTGTCGCATGTGACGTCATATACTTGTATTGACGTCATGATAATAATAACGTCTTGTAGAAATAAATGTAACTTGGAAAACTTAGAAAAAAATCGGTTGAATTGGAAGAAATTAGATAAATAGAGTAAAATTAAGAAGAAAAAATATGCTTATAAGCCATTTTCACGCATTCACTCTAGAATTATTCCGGAATAGTTTAGATAGTTTAGATAGTTTTTGATAGTGTGACGGGTGCCGCTAGCGGAGCAGGACATGCTTACCCTTCCGGAGCACCTGATNGGTTTTCATGGGAGTTCACACTATGAGTGCCTTAGTTCTTACTGTTATCTTTTTATTTCCGTGCATTGTAGCTGTCTCACGTCCTTGTTTTGTCTTTGTTTTTATCTGTTACCGTTTTTGCCATGTCTTTGGACTTCGATTTTTGTAGTCATCGCTTCCCTTGTTCCTTCGGTATTCTACTGCCGTTGTTTAATTCATCTAATATTGTGGATGAAGTTAAACCACAATTTTGTGCCGTTACTTAATCCTATTGTAAACGCTTTGTGGATTAACTTGATTGTACCTTAGTCAATCCGGGTAAACTTTCATAATGTGAAGAGGCTTTCAGACACTTTTAAGCGGGATGAAGCTACAACCGTTAGATTACCATTACTTTACCGAACTGAATTTGCAAGCTCTAATTTGTAAAAATTTACCCAGACTCCCTTCTTCGAAGTGCGTACAATTGGGACATTGGGACACTTATGTAGTTGATATGAAGAAATCACCTGAGGGATAGCAATATGGACTGACACATGGATAATGCCGGAGCCGTAGGCGAGGGTATTATCCATGTGTCAGTCCATATCACTATCCCAAGGGCAGTGTATATCGTGATATTTATCTCTATATAAGTAACTATTGTGTTTATTTTATTGAAGATCATTTACATTTTATTTTTCATCAGTTGAAACCATGCCCTGTTTAAAGTCACTCACATAAAATATTTAAGTTTTTTTTAACCTTTCTTTCTTTTTACAACGAAGAAGTCAAACAATCCATCTTTAAATTAAACAAACCAATCTGTATACTTGTACTCTATACAATAGTCATCTGAAATTTTTGCGGATCTGTTATTTCTATATCATATAACATTTTATTTTGTTAACTTTAACTTATCAAAAACAACAGTTGCATAAAAATTAGCAAATATCAAAAGTTATTGCATATCAGTTAAAAATTCTTAGATTTCATAGGGTTAGTACTGATCAGCTGACATTTAGAATTATAGCATATGGAAAGCGCCGGTCCGATTTTCTTATATTGACGGTCAATATCAGCTGGAAAACGGACAGCCGGATTTGAGTTGATTTCCCTTTTATAAAATGTATTGAAACTTTTACGTCAATCAACTAATGGAAACAAACAACAATTAACATTATATTTCAATGTTTTGGATTAAGTATGCTAACATTATTTCACACATGTTAAAAAATGACAACTTGAAGGTTAATTCAATCGAAAACAGTTTAAATGACAGCCCGTATTTGTAAAGATAATTTTTTTTTCTTTCCTTTTTTTGTTAGATGATTAAACATCAAAGTTCAGCTGAAAAGGAAGACACTTTTGAAATTTAAGTAACCTTGGCTGTAAGAATAAATCCATTTTCTTGGTTAACATATTTCATTATTTGTTAATTGCTATTGTTGAATAAAACACCAGCTTTTTGTATTATGTACATTAATATTTCTTCAATGTAATAAACACAATAGTAAATTGACATTATTGGCAATATCACAAAATTTGGGCTGCCCTCGGGCTGTGATATGAACCTGGAAACTGATATGACCCTCGCCTTCGGCTCGGGCCATATCAGTTTTCCTGGTCCATATCACAACCCTTGGGCAGTCCAGATTTTGTGATATTGCCTTCAATGTCACTTACTATTGTGTAAGTATTGTTTTGGAAATTTCAATTTTATTATAGTCACATTAAACACTTCAGTTAGTATGTTTGTAAAAAACAACTGTATTGTGAATACAATTCATAAAGCGCAGTTAAAGCTACCAGTCAATATCAGAAAATTGGGACCGGTCAATATCGTGATATTGACTGATATAATAAATACCATAGATTAATGAATACCACCTGATCACCTCTGCACCAATCAGGAAAGATTATTTAAATCTGATATAAAATAAATTATAATAAGTTTCTAGAGTTTAATTAGTTTGCAGTCTGTCGAAAACGATGGGACCGGCACATATTCTGATTGATGACATAGTCCTGATGGCAATCTTTTTGCTTTGTATGAATGTTTGCGCTCAATCTCGTTCAATTGACTAAGAATTGAAAGACAATGAAACATTTTTACCTCGAAGAAAACTTCTCGCCTACAGCGTGACTTTGAATAAGATTATGCAAAATGTATATAAATTCATTTACACTTTCCTTGTTTTATTCGGTATCTCAAGTTTGTCAAATTTAGTAGTTATAACATTCATTCCATAATTTCTAGTTTTTAAAAATAACAGGTAAAAATTTCAAAAAACTTCATTCAATTGATATTCTATTGCCTGTCCTTACCTTTTGCTGACTTAAGTGTTATTCAAGCTTTTACTGTCTGGATGTAGCCACAAACTTTGATTAATCTATGTAAATTATTAATTTAAACGTCATTCTCTTGTATTCTATTTACATTAATACAACCTTTGTAATATCTTTACCATCTTTTCAGTGAATGGTATTCGATGTATCGTAAGTTTCCTAGAGGACATAAAAAACTTCGAACAACAACATAGGTTAATTTGTAATAGCAATAACATTTACTTACCTGCTTGCTTCCTGTATGGTTCAGTTGTAAATCTGTCGTCCCGCTAGACTACAGTCATTGTCTTTTTAATAGTGATGTTTCAGCAGATGCGCTTCACCTTATATATATATTTTCAATGTTTCTAAATAGAATACCATTTTAGCTTCAAAACCAATGAAGCACCAAATGCAACAATGATTATGCATGGAAAGTCTGTAGTTTGGTTTTTAGAGGATAATATTAGGACTACCCATATAACATATTAAAATTGTCAAAGATTCTTTCCATTTATTTTAAAATAAACATGGGCCAAGCATGTAAATTTTGTATTGATAGGTCACTTGCAAAACTAGGATGAGTGGTATAAATGTCTCTACCGTTTCAATATTTTACAGCTGTTTTAATTTACCACATTTCAACAAACTTTGCCAAGTTGATAAGCCTGAGGTTAGTGTTAAAAATCCACTCATCACACCAAAGATATAATAGAAAAAAGAAGGGAAACGGGGAATGTGTCAAAGAGGCAACGATCCAAAGAGAAGCAAAAATAGTCTATTTCAAACTTTTATTTAGGTATATTGAACTTGAAAAAGATTAATTTTATGCTACAAATAGATATTACTAATTGTTTTTTCTATTACTAATTGTTAATAGTTATTTTATGTTTATGTTTAAAATCTTAATATTGTTAAAAGCAAATAACTACTAAGTTATGTAAATTTGCCAGAACAATGTAATTGCATGAATAAGCAATGGACTATAATCCCAAATTAAACATCTGTAGCGGAGCAGGACACGCTTATCCTTCCGGACCACCTGATGTCACTTCCACTTTTCATCGGAGTTCAAACTATGAGTGCTTTAGTTCTTAATATCTTCTTTTTATTTCCGTGCATTGTAGCTGTCTCATGTCCTTGTTTTGTCTTTGTTTTTCACTGTTGCCATTTTTGCAATTTCTTTGGGCTTCAATTTTTGTGATCATCACTTTCCTGGTTCCTTCGGTATTCTACTGCCGTTGTTTGATACTATTTAAGAGCGCAGTGTCCAAACGAAGTTTGGTTCTTTGAATGTTATCATGATTGTCAATTATTTCATTTTTATCAGCAGAGGAAAACTAAAAAAAAATATTTTTTTTCAAAAGATAGCCCGAGTACCTTCCTAATATGGTTGGTGCAATTTTTCTCAACATTTCACCCCTTTGTTCCTTCGGTATTCTGCTGCCGTTGTTTTAAACCATTTTTATGAGTTTCTGCCGTTTCCCGACAAGAAGACTTAGTCCAATCGACGAAATCAGTATCGACAGTTCTTTAAAATGCAACAAATATTTTTAATTTAACTAATGTTTGGATTTTTCAAGATGCTTGAAAACAATGAAATTCATTAAACCTGAAGTTATGAGTCTCTCAACAGAAGTTGGGAATGTTATCTCCCGTTTGCATTTTGTTAATATATAACAATTTACAAATAGTATAAATCAAGAACTCTACAAATTTTCGATGAAAAAGATCTTTTGTTGAGTATTTTACGAAAGGATATGGAATAAATGAACATGAGACCATAACACATATGTTAACTCCAACTGTAATAATATTAATGAGCTGTATGGCCATATAGGAAATTTATTCCTCATCAGCAGCACTAGAAACCAAACAAAGGAAATCCATAATTTCAGAAAATGTTAAAATGCATAAAACCAAACGAAATCCGAATGATCGGTAATATAAAATATAGTTAAGGACAAAACTACGATGGTCGGAGATATAAATTACGATAATAGTAATTGAACAAAGTATACACATGAGATATTATCTCATGTACAAGTACGTACACCATATCTAAGAAAAATAAGAGCATACATCTCTACCACGGGGAATTGTTTTACCAACTCCACACTGCAATAAAAGACAAACTCCTGTATTGAATATTTTACGAAAGGATATGGAGTAAATGAACATGAGACCATAACACATATGTTAACTCCAACTGTAATAATTTTAATGAGCTGTATGGCCATTTCGGAAATTTATTCCTCATCAGCAGCACTAGAACCCAAACAAAGGAAATCCATGATTTCAGAAAATGTTTAAATGCATAAAACCAAACGAAATCCGAATAATCGGTACTATC
Organism: Modiolus philippinarum; assembly: GCA_002080025.1. Lineage (NCBI taxonomy): Eukaryota > Metazoa > Mollusca > Bivalvia > Mytilida > Modiolidae > Modiolus > Modiolus philippinarum. Next base: position 79,428 of record MJUU01008223.1, read on the forward strand.
AAATATAGCTAAGGACAAAACTACGATGGTCGGAGTTAATCCTTCCGTTTTAGAATTTATATAAATTACGATAATAGTAATTGAACAAAGTGTATACATGAGATATTATCTCATGTACAAGTACACCATATCTAAGAAAGATAAGAGCATACATCTCTACCACGGGGAATTGTTTTACCAACTCCACACTGCAATAAAAGACAAACTCCTGT
>MJUU01008223.1:79659-97118 GCA_002080025.1 Modiolus philippinarum
TTAACTCCAACTGTAATTGTTTTACCAACTCCACACTGCAAGAAAAGACAAACTCCTGTATTAAATATTTAACGAAAGGATATGGAGTAAATGAACATGATACCATAACAAACTGTAATAATTTTAATGAGCTGTATGGCCATTTCGGAAATTTATTCATCATCAGCAGCACTAACAAAGGAAATCCATAATTTCAGAAAATGTTAAAATGCATGAAACCAAACGAAATCCGAATAATCGGTACTATCAAATATAGCTAAGGACAAAACTACGATGGTCGGGGTTAATCCTTCGGTTTTAGAATTTATATAAATTACGATAATAGTATATATAGATAATAGTAGTATATATATATATGGTTCACTTAACTAGGAATTAAAACATCATTAAATCAAAATTGTATATGTATTGTATTGTACTATCATAAAATAGCAGTAACATTATAGAATTTTTTTATTCAAGTATTTTTTTCATGGTACATGGTATACTCATTCCTATTCAATCTGCACTGAGGAGATAGTCGTCAAAATGGCAGAATCTACAGAAACTAAATTAAAAGTAATTTCAGTATTTTTCAAAATAAAAATCACTGCATATTTCATTTGACAAGATTTTATTTCACTTTGTCTTCCATGATAATTCAGATTACCATAATTTGGAATAACATCATTAAAGTAAAAGGAAATTGAGAAAGTTTCCAAAACGGATGACCCAAAAACTTGTAACATTGATATGAGTAAAGATTAATATAAACAATAATGAATAATGGTAATGGTTATAAGAAATAACATAATACCGAAGTTGCTGTTAATTTGGATTCTGTATATGCGCATTTCGACAACTTATGTCTCCTCCGTGCAGATAAAATCAAAATATTGGAAATCCATATACCGAAATATGTGTAAAGACTGATATAGAACAATTTACCAATAAGATCTGAGTAGAAAAGCCAAAATCAGCTAAGGACAGAGCTATGCAAGAGGGAGATACTCCTTAGTTTTGAACAAAATTTTGTTAAATTTAGATATTGCAAGTTTCCAGATAAAATCGGTTTTCGGGCCAGCACCGCAGTACTGGCTACTGGGTTGATGAATATCCTCGGGGAATAACAGTCCACCAGCAGAGATATCGGCCAAGTGGTAATAAATAACATAATACCGAAGTTGCTTTTAATTTGGATTCTGCATAAGCGCAAGAACTGATGCCATGCATTTCATAACTTTACATTAAAACAAATAATAAAAGTTTTATCAATACTCAAACATTTACATATTTTTTTACAACTTAACTATCGAGATATTACCGAGACTCAGTGTTATAAAATCTTTCTCTTTGACCTAAAACAGTACTACGATATTACTTTCCGCATCAAGGTCATCATTAAAACATAAAATCAAACCCCATTTCATTTACTAATGTTAAAACACTTCCATTGATTAATAGCATATCTTTCTTATTGTATTATATTTTGTCATGCTGTAAAAATTTGTAATCATAAACTATATCAATAACTCTAACCACTGTGACGGGCAAATCAAACATTCCAATACATATATCAATAACTTTATCCATGTGATGGTCAAATCAAACACTCCAATCTATCTTAATATCTCAGACAAACTTATTTATAAACAAAAATGAAGGTTAATATTCAGAGCCATTTAAGTCTTAATGTATTCTATTTGATTTTGTATTGGAAGAACTTTTCACTGCCATATCGTTATTGTATTTTGATAATGAATACTTGTTATGTCCTTGTTCAGCCATTGTTTTCTCTACCAATAAAATGGCTGATACTGTGAAGATTAAGTATCTTTCTATTGTTTTCCACAAACAAACTAAGACAAATACCACTGTTACCTCTCATTAAATTCTTTTAAAGAACCAATAATGTAGCAATAAAAAACGAAATTCGATACGAGTTTTTAACGGATAACTGTCAACATAACAATAGGTTCTTCGATCAAAACAACATACAAACATGATCATTGATTTTGCTAGATCTGAACGGTTTCAGGATTATTTTTTTTCTCTCTAGGAAAATTTCTCCAAAACCAAGAACCCTTGTTATAACTCGCCACTCGTAGTGGCGAGGTTTTATGTGATACCCACAATCATGTGTCCGTCCGTCTGTTCGCTGATGGTCTGTGACCGATAACCTGTCAACGAAATAACATAAGGTCCTCAAAATTTATAAGTTAGTTGTTTACCACAAAATTCAAGGCGATTTTAATTTTGAGTTCAGAGTTCCAAGGTGCTTTGGAGATTTGCCTCTTGAAATTTTGAAAATGTTTGAAATGTGACTGGCTATTATGTAATTCTCCATTCCTATTTTTTACTGTGAACAATGTACATGGAATTAAGGATTCCTGCTTCCCGCTTGTTGTAAATCAAAACGGAATTTTCATCATTTTTTTGCCACAGCATTTATAAACTGGAGTGGAAATAATATATATTGACATAATAAATAGCATGTATGAACAATTTTCCAATAATGATCCAATTGCTGTTAATATCAGGTTTTTTTCAAAACATTAAGCTACTTAGTCCAACGTCAAGAAATAAATATGAAACAGTGAAAGTTATCTGAAATGCTTATATATGATAATCGTGGTTCATAATGAAGGGTCTGTCGCATGTGACGTCATATACTTATATTGACGTCATGATAATAATAATATATTGTACAAATAAATGTAACTTAGAAAACTCAGAAATAACAGTTTTAATTTGAAGTAATAAAATAAATTTAGTAAAATTAAAAAAATGTTTATAAAGCCATGTTCACGCATTTGCACCAGATTTAATCCAGATTAATTAATTTCATCTAATATTTTTGATAAGTTAAAGCCTGTTTTTTTTTAATTATGACCATTTTTAACTTTTGTCTTGCAAATTCTTACGTCAGTCTTTTCATCGCCACAAAATATGAGAATAGTTACCAAAAATCTTTCGTTGAAAAAAATCTTTTTCTAGAAATACTGCAAAATTCTGAAGGCTGCAGTCAAATAAACATGCAAAAGAATCCATCTGTACTTGAAAACATTCTCTTTCCTTCTCAGCTACTAGCTGCAATTGAAAAATAGAATAACGTATCTTATGTAAGCAAATAAAGGGAAATGTACACGAGACAAAATTATATACAGTCCGCCAAAAGTTAAGCATCACTTACTTTTAAAGTTTCATCAAGCAAACATGTTGAAAGCTATAGTTGTCCCTTTTATTTCATAGGTATAAAATTTTGCATGATATGATAAGTCTTAACATAAAGCATACAATGGTACATTCTAGCTTTTGAATACATAATCGTAAATCCGATTTTCGCAACGAAAGAAAAGACGATTCCTTCAGTATGAGTTTTCCAATTTCAACACTAACTACAATATGGAACATTGGGAGTTCAAATTTGCTACCAGATAATTTTTATTTGATAGATGTGGTACGAAGTTCCATAATTGTTAATTCTAGGCTTTAATGGACTCTTTTAACGGATTTGACACGGGTCCAAATTTAATCAAAGTAAGACCAAGTGTTTTTCCTAAAATTTGGAGAAAATCATTCCAGAAGTTTCCATGTTCCCTAAAAATGTTCAAAACCGACTTAGTTGACAATTTTTAACCAAAACTTACAGATCGGGTTAGTGATGTCTCGCAATAATGGAAAACGATTTTCCTGAGAATTAAAATCTTTAGAAAAATTACCTAATTTTACCGAAATCCAACCTAAAAATGGTCAAAAGAAGAAAATTGGTAAACCACAAATGATTGTTTGGACATTTCTACAGTCTGAATCCAATAAAGCTTTACAATTTTGAAGCCAGACAGGCATTTGGGGCGTTGTTCTGAAATAACAAAAAAAAAATCGGATTTCAAAATTTTAAAGATTATCAAAAATCTTGCTCGAAAGTTTTCAAACTCGTGCCTGTCTTAAAATGGCCTTAACATTGACAGAGCAATAATGTAATGACAAAATTCAGCTAAGAAATTGTTTTGCTTTCTCATTTCGTCACATTCGTGGAAATAAATCTGTTAAAATGTCGTAAATTTGGATTATCTCCCCTGTATTCAAACACTACCTGGAATATCTACAACTGTCACTTAAAACACAAATAGGAATGTTAATTGTTGTCTTACCTTTGTATCAACAATATCAACAACGATCGTCAATCAGAATTCATGCATTGAATTAAAACTTATTTTTCTGGTCAAAGCTACCACATTTTGTCATAAAATTGGGTTGTGCCTAATTTCATAAATTTTCACATAAAGACAACAATATGAAACATGATTTAAGTTTGACATCCAAATATCAAAATTGTCTCATTCGTATTGTTTTGAACAAAAACCTCTTACCTCAATACCGCTTCAAAAATGATGATCATGTAAAAAGTAAGGTGATGCTTAACTTTTAGCGATATGTGAAATATTGATTTTTATCTTACCAATATCAGTACCTCTACAACAGATAAAAATTTGAAAATTCATTGAATGAGGTTAAGCGTTCTTTGCATTTATACCTTTGCGTTGGAGCAAACTTCCGGGCTAAATGTCGGATGTCGGGATCAGTAATCAAAGGATCCCCAAAAATTAATTATGAGGAATGATTCCATTACGACCAACAAGTTCATGACGACGCGCAAAAGATGTTGTGAGCCTGTGTCTCGAAGTTATACACATTACAAGATAATTGTGATAGTGTGAAAAGGCACCAACGAGAATATAATATCAACTTTTACAACACTTTTTTCAACATTAGTATTCTCCATGAAATATTCGTTTCATTGAGATTTTATCCAGACATCAGCTGGGTAGAAAGGTACGCAAGACTACATATTATTTTATTACATGATAAGTTTGAATGCTGCAAGATTTATAACATGATAAAAAGTTACCAAAGCTGATTTTTTTTTATATAGAAACATAAAATTTTTGTTTTTCTTACAAATAACTGAACATAAAGAAAGAGAAGCCCCATAGTTATAATGCGGGTTGGCCTTGCTGCTGGGAACAATGATGGTCGAGTAATCTTGTAGTTTACCAATAACCCCGCCAATAACTCAAGGCAATTGTTTTACGTGATAGATTTGGTTAATAGGCTAATAACTAATCAATAATAAATGTAGATTTAATTGTTTACACATCTATAGAGATCTACAGCAGCAATTTATAAACTAACATACTATTATAACAATGAGGCACATCGCATGATTTGAGAACAAAGACGGGCAAGGTTACACAATTATTTTCCCATATTTATCTTGGTAAGGATAAATGCCAATTAGAAAAATCGCACCTCCTCTTTCCTTTAGAGATTTTGCATAATCATAGGAACGCATAGGCCCCGAGGCATAGGCACTTTCATGACTCATTATCTTATAAATTTCCTAGAACTAAAGAAAGCGTCATTGGTAAAGATTGAAGACCTTTGAATATATCATATCAACTTTCATTTTTTAACCATTGAACATTACATCAATTCCCACTTCTTGGTTTTAAAATTTTCTTTCATGTCTCTTTTTCGTAGACAACAAAACATAAAAAAAAGAATAAATGACAAGGACAAACTGTGTTCTCGTCTCTAATATAATGAGTTATATTGAATTTTCGGGGTAGAAGCTGCTGTGTTTTACCACTGTAACATTTATTCCATTGTTTCTCAAGACTGGTATTGAAAATTCAGACATGGCGACAGAGGGGCAAAACATGTAATGAAGAAAATCTACCCTATTTCTTTGCATCTAACTCTCTTAAACTTTCTTGTCTCCATAGCAAGCCTATCCTTCCGGAGCACCTGTTGTTACTCTGTTTTGTAAGAGTTCACACTGTTAGGTGCTTTGGTTTTTAGTCTTGTAGTTGTGGCGTTCGTGTGTTTTGTCGGTGTGTTGTGTCTTTAGTCTTCTGTCTTCTTGTGTTCTACGTGTTGCCTTGTCTCTGGAATTCGATTTATGCAATCTTGTGCTTTATTCCTTCGGTATTTTACTGCCGTTGTTCCGGTTCTCTTTCCAATAATGTTGTGTATTTTCAAATGTTTAATCTGCAAAATTAGTTTGATGAGGAGAACCGCTCGTAGCCTTTAGGCTGTCGGCAATCCTCTTGAAATAAATAAAGAATTAATTAAATTAGTTTGTATTATTTTCATTTTGATAAGAAATAAATTGCTGAAAAAGTCAAAATTGCTCTATCTCATGATAACTTCGTTCTAATTTTCTTATTTGATACTGGACTAACTTTATTGCCTTTCTTAATTGTTGCTGTTTTAATCAACATAACATGCACATATATCAATTAAAAATTGAAGCAGGTGCATGTAACATTCCCGTATACTGATGGTTCGTACACGTGTTTAATTGAGTTTGCAGATTTAATTGTAAATAATGTATTTCCAGGACAATTAATTTACCGAAAACGGATAGGGAACAGATGTACTGTTAAATGTTAAACATGAAATATGTGTAGTGTGTTCAGACATTCCTTGTTAAAAATATTTGAAGTTTCGGTCCGAACTCTGATTCAAGATTTTTCTTTACTTAGTACAAGGATAATCACTTCTTTTAAATGTCTACAAACTTGGATGCATGGTTTGCCATAAAACCGGTTTAACCCACTATATCTTTTCAAATGCCTGTACAAAGTCAGGACCATTGCGGTTAACAATTTTTTCCGGTGGTTTCCACATGATTTGTCTTTTTGTCTGGTGGACTGCGGCTCTTGACCACTCTGTATGGTAATTTTGTTACTACCCTCAATCAAAAATGATATTCACATGTTTGCATAACAACACAGCACTAAGATCAAAATAGCCAACACACAGTGAATTCATATATAAGAAATCAGTTTGAATTTTTTAGTTCTTTAACTATTTCTCATATGGAATCAATGATATTTTGGAATTAAAGGAATAACTAGCACAAGAAAGTACAGTATTATTTACTATAAAATGTTGATTTAATATTGCTTTAATTTCTTATTAGCACCAAGACAGGATTATAAACCAGAATACAGTTTAATTCCTGAACCCATACAAAGTCATAATTAATAACCATTTTCATGGATCAGCAAAGCAAGAAAGTTCCTATCAATACAGAATTGGCTATGACATTAGTGTAATTCTGCTTCTTTTGAATAAAAAAATGAGACAAATGTTTGTGTGTTTGTGTCTGTAAAAAGTAAAAATACTATGGAAACAACATAGGAGAATATACATAGCCTGGTCTTTTTGCCGATATGATTTGTTATGTATGATTTCTACGAAAATGAGCCAAGTTTTCAGTTTTTTTTACTATTTTCTTTATGCCTATCGATTTCGTTTTATTGCCTATTATCAGACTTAAATTGGTGAAATTGTGGTATTTAGTTATTTGCACTCAGCCTACGGCTTCGTGCAAGAGTTCAGTCCTCGGGTCAAACAAAACAGCTGTTGTTTTCAGACCCAGTCAATAACTGTATACTGTTGTCAATTCGAGGATTAAAATTTTGAATCTTCAATGATTTCATAGATACTTATTGCATGAAAATAAATAAAATATAAATAAATAAAATAAAATAAAATAGAATAATAGTAAAAAGATAAATAAATACGGAGGAAAAGTAAGGTTGAAAGAGACATACAGATCAGCCAGGTTAGTTTAAAACATATTCCTTCATGCAAAGCTCTGTCCTTAGCTAATTTTGTTTTTCCATTTATATTATATTGGTTATTTGTCCTCTATTATTTCAAACATTTTTGAGTTTATGGTCTTCCAGTTTAGATTTTATCTGCATCGAAGAGACATAAGTTGTCAAAATGAGCAAATACAGAAATTGAATTTACACATAAATTCGCTATTTAGTTATTTATTTGTTTTGGTTTGACAATGCAAAAGAAATAAATCACGAGTTTAAAAGATTAATATAAGTGTTATCCCATATAAAGTAAAATAAGAAAGAAGATGTAAATGAAAGAAAAACTAGAACACAAGACCAGATGGCTTCATTTTTTGTAACATACTTTCTTCTCAGTCCATATGAAAAAAAAAGAAAAGAAAAATAAACATTTTCAAGTAAAAATTAGAGAATATTCTGTACATGTAAGGATGAAAGTTGTCCATGAAGAGTTTTGATCCTAGTTTTATGGAAGAAATGACAATCCATGCAGACGTGATTAAATGCAAATTATCGCCAGAACATAAACATCACAGACAGATGATGGTAATTTATAGCGAAGGAAACACTTTCTTTGATTTCCCAAATGCTGGATTTTACACTAAAACCTAAATCACTAGAGTCAATTTGTTAAAGTAAGGCTGACATCTTAAATTTAACTCATTGATTAGTGAAGACGAAATATATACACTTAATAGTTAAATGTCAGGGGAGATAAATGGTTTGTAATATTACAAGAATGGACTATAATTACAAATAATTCGTTGTCAAAAATCTTATTAGAGGAATTATGCAATGCGCTTGTATTGATAATAGTTAGATATCAATAAACATCTGAGATATTCGATGTTTATAACCTGTCCAGTTTAATCTGTCTCATAAATGAATTGTCAATACATATCACTGATAAATTCTTACATAGTGCTTAGATCGGTATCATGAACGGACATTCACCATCAACTTTAATTATCACTGAGTTGATGCCTCGGCTGTCCTAACTGTTAGTCCCTGAGGATATCGTTGTTCCTCTAGTCCAGTAATTCTGTACTTGGCTGAAAACCAACATTTGTTAAAAGTTTCAATACCTAAAATTTAGAAATTTGAGAAGACTAAAGACAAAGCTTTGTACTCTGCTTTAAGATCTTTTATGTACATTGTACTCTTCTTGGCTTTATGTTTTTTTTTAATTTATCTGCGCTGAAGAGACATAAGACGTCGAAGTTGTCATTTGCAGGACTAAAATTTGTCGAAATTTCAGTTTTTTAAGTTGTATATACCAAAACACACTTTAATCAAAATCATCATTTCATAGGAGAGATATCCCATGTCTTATATAGTCATACATTAAAATAAAATGAAGTGAAAATTTGATAGTTTTGATTCTCAAAAACAATATAAAAATGGTAGTTATGATGATGAAAATTATGTTTCAATACTATTGAAAATAGAATGAAATTTGAATCAGAAGCGTCTGACATTCTTAAACAGATGTCCATAGCCTGGCAAAGTATTTTTTTCTGCATGCAAAATTTGTATCAATATTTGGTAATATAACCACTAGTATTACTTGTGTGAGTATTTTGAGTGAGCTAGTCATATGTTTTAGCGTTGGCCCAAATGCTGTAGGGAGTAAAACATGTATATGCCATTTATTAATATATATTTTTTATGCAGTAACTGGAACGTATTAATAAACTCTGGCTCACACTGAACTGTTTTATTGACCAACAATTCTCACTTGATTTTGTTAAATAAGGGAAAAGGTACATGTACCCTGAGGACGTCATTTTCTTGTAAAATAAACGATGAAAGGTAATAGAGTAAACACGAGACATAGTCTCGCTTTTTCTTGATCTTAAAGTCACGATGAGGCCTTTAATTAATTAGCTTTGCTAGTAATTATTAGTAAGTTCAAGACGACCCAAAGAATCGGTTTGAGGGTAATTCATTGCTAAATGTCGAGCAGTACTACATTTATGTTTCTGATTAGGGACCGACCATTGAACTTGAAAAGGGGGTTATGGTTTTTTTTTCTGAACAGAAAATTTATTTATTTTTTTAACTAGTATAAACAAAATATTTTTTTTTTATTATAAGCATTATTTTTGTGGGCAGAAAGTCCCCTTCAGAATATTTTTTTATCATTTTTGCAGCAAAGATATTTTTTTCGCATAAAATCAGCTTCAGAATATTTTTTTTCGAAAAAAAAAAACATAGCCCCCCCCCAGGTTAAATGGTCGGTCCCTTACTCGTGGATAGGTGCCTCCAGCAAGAAGTTTTTCATGAAGAGGGCAAATGTCTAATACATTTTTTTTTAGTCTATAAAAACCTATCGCTTAGACAATAACAAAATAAAATACAACTCAAATACTAGCATATATTTTGCCGTGCGGCGCAATTCAGTTGGGTGCATTAGGATTTCATTTGGGCCCAAAATTTATTTCAAATGGGCGCAAAGAAATACTTCATTTGGGCGCAAGTAAAAATCTTTCATTTGGGCGCGTAATTAATTTACCTGTATTTTTACCCGTACGATATGAAGTATAATAATGTAACAATGCAAATACTAGTATTTATCATTACTTAGTTAAGATATGATTTAAAATTTACTCCTAGAATGATTTCAACAAAAAATGACGAAGCGGGTTGATATGACATCGTTATTAACTGCTTCTGGTAATTATCGCATGCCTTTCCGTTACTACTCGGAAGCGTTATACTGCATTTTATAAGTAAAATTATACTTTTCAGCTGAACTTTTCATTTGCAGTTGAAGTATATGATAAAGATATCATTACATGTTATTTTTCATATCCACACTGTGTAAACGCTGTACTTGATAAAATGTTAGTTCGTGTTTCTTGTATTGGTGTACTCTGTGAAATGTTGTTTCATGTTGCAGAAAAGTGAACAGAAATAACATTTCATAGAGTACACCAAGAACAGGAAACAACATTTTACAGAGTACACCAATACAAGAAACACGAAATAACATTTCATCAAGTACAGCGTTTACACAGTGTGATATCACATCCTTCATAAGCCCTCGGTCATAAAACCATTCCTCGAGCCTGACGGCTCTTGGGCTGATATTACGACCTTGAGCTGATCAAGGGTGTGATGTGAAAATTGCCATGTACGTGATAGTACCTCTTCAGTAAGCCAGACAGTATTAGTCTGCCCTCAGTATTCAACACAGGCAGGTTGTAGTAGGATTTTGAACAGGATAATTTAATAGTTTACAAGTAACTTAATTTTAATTCGCTAACATGTACACATTTTCTCTCGCTAAGATGTCCACTACAATCAAATTCATTTTCACTAAAAAGTCCTTCGCCAGTATATATATATATTTACCTGTAACGTACATGTATATCACTGACCTGTATTTACCTTGTGTGAAATATCATGCGCCCATTTGAAATACTTTTCCTGCGCCCAAATGAAATAACCCTTCTTTTTAAAATGCGCCCAAATGAAATGCGTCCTTGCCGTGCAGACAATCGATAAACCGTGAATTTCATATAGTCATATAGTTCAAAATTATCTTCAATTCTTCCTTTTTCCAAAAAAAAAAAATCTATTCTTCATTCTATTTTCATGTTTTCATCATTTTGTTTCTCATTTGTTGTCTATTATAAGTTATCATGCATTGAACCAACTAATATGATTATTTAGATAGTGTCGAAAATCGCTGAACGGCAAGCGACCTTAAGGTCGCGCCGTTCAACCATTTTCGACACTATATAAATAATCATATTAGTTGGTTCAATACATGATAACATTTTTTTTTGCGGTTATGCAAACCTCTTTGTGTTAAACTAAGAAAACGATAATTACAAGATGATTAACATTTAACTACACGGTTATACACATAAACGCTATGTCGACTGACCGCGTACTCTGGACAATACACAGCCGAATGATGTGTTGTATAAACATGATAAAAGTTTACATGTCGTTTTCGTAATACATGGAGCGAAAACCTTTGAAAATGAATGCAAATAAAATATTTCTTATAATTTACATGTTATTCCTAGTATAGATGTATTTCACATTTTAATTTTTTAATGTAAAATATCAGGCTGAAATTGGTTTTACATTACATGGAAGTAAACTTTAATTACGATATGTTTATTTATCCATGCTTACTGCATGTTTGTGAATTTTGTCCTTATGTACAATTCTCATATGTACGCTTTTGAATGACTTTGGACTACATGTAGGTGAAACACTACATCATCATGATTATTGATTGTCTTGTGTAGGGTGGACATGGTTATTTAGCAGGTGGTTAGTCAGCCAATAGAATCCAAGTTTACATCCGCATAACCGCACAAAAGCTTTTATACATATTTCGGTTCATAAATTTCCAACTGCACTGAAGAGACATAAGTTGTCGAAATGTGCATATGCAGTAACTAAATTCACGAGAAATTAGGTTTTTTTCTCATTTGCTCACAGACATACATATATATAGTTAAAATAACAGAATATAATAATTTAATTGATTGAGATATAATAAGATAAATTAATGAAAAAAAAATTATAGTTATATATGTGTGTGTGTATGTGTGTGTGTGTGTGTGTATGTGTATATGATTTAATTGAATACGATATAATAAGATTAAGAAGTAATTAAGATTATACACACACACGCACATAGCTTCATTATATTCATTATATTAATAAAGTGCAGCCGTGTTCGAATAACAATAATTTTTGGCACATGCATAAACCACACTTTTTACATCACTTTTTACATCAATTTTTGACCGTTTATTTGTCACCCAAATAATAAATACTTATATCACGATGTCTTAAATTGTAAGCCGATAACCTGCTTCAAATTTTGCTTTTTCACAATCTATGAGGCAAATCCATGAGGACCTCCTATCTGCATTATTAAACTTAAATTTTACACGGACAATACGTTCATGGCATTATGAAAATATGTCCAGGGTGTCAGTCTGATACATCGACAAACGAATACATCTGATACATCTGCTCAACGCCTGGCACCCGTTATACTTCCAGTGAAAAGTCTGGTTTTGTCACAGTCGGTGTTAGTCAGTCCGGTAATAAGCTCTAGATGTACCCAAAGATATCTTTTCTTTTTCTGAAATAGAAACATTCTAGCGGTCTGTCAAATCGTGGTAACACCCGTAAAAATTCCGAAGCAAGAACGAGGAAAGGGGGAATTCTAAAATCAAAAATCCCAAATCACGGCACTTTATATCCAACACGAATTGAGACATTGAGACATAGACAAAACAAATAAGCAAAGGGGAACAAAAACGCCACATAACTAAAGCACTAGCAGTGTGAACCCCTACAAAACTGAGGTATCATCAGGAACTCCGGAAGGGTAAGTATGATCTGCTCAACGCGTGGCACCCGTTATACTGCCAGTGTGAAAAGTTCGGTTTTGTCACAGTCGGCGTTAGTCAGTCCGGTAATAAACTCTAGATGTACCCAAAGATATCTATACTTATTTCTGAAATAGAAACATTGTAGCGGTCTGTCAAATCGTGGTAACGCCCGTAAAAATTCCGAGGGAAGAACGAGAAAAGGGGGAATTCTAAAATCAAAAATCCTAAATCACGGCAATTTATATCCAACACGAATTGAGACATTGTGACATAGACAAAACAACTAAAGCAAAAGCAGTGTGAACCCCTACAAAACTGAGGTATCATCAGGTACTCCGGAAGGGTAAGTATGATCTGCTCAACGCGTGGCACCCGTTATACTGCCAGTGAAAAGTCTGGTTTTGTCACAGTCGGCATTAGTCAGTCCGGTAATAAACTTTAGATGTACCCAAAGATATCTATTCTTATTTCTGAAATAGAAACATTGTAGCGGTCTGTCAAATCGTGGTAACGCCCGTAAAATTCTGAAGGAAGAACGAGGAAAGGGGGGATTCTAAAATAAAAAATCCTAAATCACGGCACTTTATATCCAACACGAATTGAGACATTGTGACATAGACAGAACATATTAGCAAAAAGGAACAAGAACGCCACATTACTAAAGCACTTGTAGTGTGAACCCCTACAAAACTGAGGTATCATCAGGTACTGCGGAAGGGTAGGTATGATCTGCTCAACGCATGGCACCCGTTATACTGCCAGTGTGAAAAGTTCGGTTTTGTCACAGATGGTGTTAATCAGTTCGGTAATAAACTCTAGATGTACCCAAAGATATCTATTCTTATTTCTGAAATAGAAAAATTGTAGGAGTCTGTCAAATCGTGGTAACGCCCGTAAAAATTCCGAAGCAAGAACGAGGAAAGGGGGAATTCTAAAATCAAAAATCCTAAATCACGGCAATTTATATCCAACACGAATTGAGACATTGTGACATAGACAAAACAAATAAGCAAAAAGGAACAAGAACGCCACATAACTAAAGCACTAGCAGTGTGAAACCCTACAAAACTGAGGTATCATCAGGTACTCTGGAAGGGTAAGTATGATCTGCTCAACGCGTGGCACCCGTTATACTGCCAGTGCAAAGTCTGGATTTGTCACAGTCGGCGTTAGTCAGTCCGGTAATAAACTCTAGATGTACCCAAAGATATCTATTCTTATTTCTGAAATAGAAACATTGTAGCGGTCTGTCAAATCGTGGTAACGCCCGTAAAAATTCCGAAGCAGGAACGAGGAAAGGTGGAATTCTAAAATCAAAAATCCTAAATCACGGCAATTTATATCCAACACGAATTGAGACATTGCGACATAGACAAAACAAATAAGCAAAAAGGAACAAGAACGCCACATAACTAAAGCACTAGAAGTGTGAACTCCTACAAAACTGAGGTATCATCAGGTACTCCGGAAGGGTAAGTATGATCTGCTCAACGCGTGGCACCTGTTATACTGCCAGTGCAACGTCTGGATTTGTCACAGTCGGCGTTAGTCAGTCCGGTAATAAACTCTATATATCTATTCTTATTTCTGAAATAGAAACATTGTAGCGGTCTGTCAAATCGTGGTAACGCCCGTAAAAATTCTGTAGTGTCAATTGCAATTGACTGAATATACCCTTGATGTATAAGGTTTTGAGACATTAATTTCGCTCTGTTGACAAACTCGCTGTACAAACTACAGGCACGGCAATATCGAATGGTTTTTGAAATGTACACACCATATACCGGAGATGTGGGATAATACTGCTCAAAACGGGAAGTTCACTTTGTAAAGTTCAAATCATCACGCTTGTCGTAAAGTTTTGTTTTCAGACGTCCAGAGTTGTCAATGTAGAGGTATATATCCAGGTATGATGCTGATGATGGTGTATCAGTGGTCTCTTTAATTTCGAGTTCATTTGGGTATATAAGATGAAGGTTATCTTAAAATTGAGGATTGTTCAATTAAAAAAAAATATCTATATAACGGAAGTTGAAATCAAAGGACTTGGCTATCTTATTGTCTTTTTTCTGAACTAGCCCTTCTATGAACCTTGCTTCATACGAATAAAGAAACAAATCTGCTAAAAGTGGCACACAATTAGTCCCCATAGGTATGCCTATTGTCTGCTGGAAAATTTGTCCTCCAAATTCTACAAATATGTTACCAATCAAGAATTCCAGCATTGCGATGACATCCTCCTCTGTATATTTTTTGTGCTAACGAGTGTGATGTTTAACAAAACAGGCCCATCTTTACCTATCACTAAATTTGATTATCTTCTTTCATCCTTTTTAGTACAGAAAGACTGATGTAATAAATCCCGGAGTACTGACTTTAGCTTATCGTGTGGAAGAGTAGTAGAGAGAGTAGAAAAATCAAATGTTTTGACACTGTTGCAGTGGTTCTGTCCGATTTGAAGATTACAAGCTATGCTACTCGTCGCCTGTGAACTGCATTTTTGAACGTTTTATCTACGACTGACGCCCCAGGCATTCAAATAATATATTTTTTTTTGCTTAATTTATGAGATCGTGTTTGACTTTGTACTCTATTAGGGAATGTTATGCTTTATTCTGTGTAAAACATGATTCTATAATCATTTCAGAGAAAGTACATTTGAAGGTAACTAAAAACTCAAAAGATAAGACAAAAACTAACTAAGTATGTTCGGTCAACGATGGAAACGATCTGATCTAAAAATTTGTGTACTTCAAAGCTGACTCCATTTTACATTTTCGTTATTACAACTGTTTTTTCCTCGTAAACTATGGTTTATTTTTTTATTTGGTATAAAACAAATTCCAAACTGTTGACAAAACTTTCACTGCAACGCAACAAACCTTGTAAATCTTTTTTCACATCGAAAAATTTCATTAGTTTAAAGAAAGAAAATGCATTAAGGGCATTAAATGGATTCTGAACTAATTGGAAATTCATTTGTTGCAGAGATTGTGTCAGATCGGAAGTTGTTATCTAGAGGTTTCAGTCATTACGTTTGTGTGATAAATGAAGGACAAAACGATAATTGAACACTAGCACATACAGAGTAATAAATAATATCAACAGATTCAGTTGCAGAGTCAAATAAGGTTAGTGGCGAGAAAACTGAAAAAAAAACAGGATACAAAGCTTTGATAACAATTATGAATTAACTAGTTAGAACCCTTTTCCTTTTCCGTTGGCATAATAAGCCGGGAACTGATGGTATTTCAGTAGTGATGGTTACCGCAACATAATACCTTGAATCATTTTAAATAACCAATGAAGGGATATAGAATAAATGCACATGAGACAAAGTATCTATAAAAACATGGTAAGATATTAAGTAATGGAACAACGCTTTTGCTGTACTTCCTTAGGCCTTCAACAATGGGCGATGGTCATACCTCATTGTAAGTTTAATACGGCCCCCAACATCGGTTTGAACGAAATTCCTCGCTATTTTTCTAACAACGCTTCACCCATGTCATTTATCGCCCATTGTCGGAATTGTCAGCAAATATAAAATCTTGTCATCTTTTGTCCGACAAAAAAAAACAGACGCCAGACAATAATAACAACATCAAAATGCAAGAAACCTCGCATTAATGATGTGGGCACGATAAAAAGGTCGTCAGAATAACAATTGGAAATTACAAAAAAAAATAATAATAATAACTAGTGTTCCTATGTTTGGATACAAACATAAAAGTCTCCCAAACCTCCAATGGACACAGGAGATGGCTTTTTATTTGAGTTCAGCACAATCTTGACAACCCATCTGTGAAATTTCATCCGATTTGGAGCACTTTCAATTTTCCCGCCTTTTTTCCGTTTCCATGGCAACGGCGGCCATTTTGAAATTTTTTGGCCCAAAAATGCGTTCTACTATTTGAATACATCCTTCCTGTGAAGTTTCGTTCAATTTGGAGCACTTTTAATTTCCCGTTTCCATAGCAACGGCGGCCATTTTGAAAATTTCAAGACCCAAGTGCACCCCGCGGCATGGGTATCTATCATCCTGTGAAGTTTCATAAAGATCGGACCAATATTCTCCGAGAAAACTTCCGGACAAGTTCAGTGGCGAAGAAGAGGGAAGAATAAAAATAATAATAACTAGTGTTCCTATGTTTGGATACAAACATAAAAGTCTCCCAAACCTCCCATGGACACAGGAGATGGCTTTTTATTTGAGTTCAGCACAATCTTGACAACCCATCTGTGAAATTTCATCCAATTTGGAGCACTTCCAATTTTCCCGCCTTTTTTCCGTTTCCATAGCAACGGCGGCCATTTTGAAAATTTTTGGCCCAAAAATGTGTTCTACTATTTGAATACATCCTTCTTGTGAAGTTTCGTTCAATTTGGAGCACTTTTAATTTTCCCGCCTTTTTTCCGTTTCCATGGCAACGGCGGCCATTTTGAA
>MJUU01008226.1:23819-40592 GCA_002080025.1 Modiolus philippinarum
TCTGTAAAATTTATTCAAATACAGTCTTCAATACATTTTACTGATCACTGCTTGAGATATTGACTTGACTTTACCTTGAAAAATTATAGATATAGTAATTTGATATTGGATGATGTTAGAGTTTTGGACATTATAACTTAAGGTAGATAGACACTGTTGCCCTGCGCAATGTAATTGCGCATAAGAAAAATAAAGAGTCGGGTACGGGATAGGTTTGATTTTCGGGCTGGAATAGTAATTTGACGGCTTTTCCTTTGTGACGTCATAATTGAATGACAAATGTGAAACGTCATATTTCGTTTACTTTGCCGCGGATTAACTCCCTTTTCCCGAAAATAATGTTTCATCCGGAAACTTTGTAAAATATCTCCGTTAAAAGCATGGTGACATATTCATTTTTTAATTGTAACCAATACATTACATCATAAACTATCTGTTCACAAAAATACATCAAATTCTCATGAATAAAAAGTTCATTTCTATTAAGCTAAAATTTGCCTTTCCATATTTTCCCCGTGCATTCTTTGTAAACTTAGGTGAAAAAATGGCTAAAAATGAGCAAACTTTGATCTCAATTCTAGAAAAAACAAGCATGGTGAACCATACTTTTTATTACAGATTTTGGGTAAGTAGGATTGAATCTTAAAATTGTGCCGACTTACAACAAAATCTCATGGATATGAATATTACTGTCTATCTACCTTAAGCTTTGGTCATTTTTCCCTAGTGAACCAATCTCATTGTGGTATGATAAAAATATATGTTGCGAGACAGCTTAATGTCATATAAATTGGACAAAATAAGAAAGTTTGTATTGCTGTCGTGCATGGAGAACAACAAAATAAAAATAGCCAATAAAACTAAAATTGGTATGGTTGTTTCATGCTCCATATTTTGCATTTTTCCCTAGTGAACCAATCTCATTGTGGTATGGTTGTTTCATGCTCCATATTTTGCATTTTTCCCTAGTGAACCAATCTCATTGTGGTATGGATGTATCATGCTCCATGCTTTGCAGCTTTTGATTCTGTTTATTCTTCATATCTTTATCACAAAACTTTGTATGTTAAAAAAATGATAATTGGCAGCTTGAATATGTAATGATTTTACCATGGTTTGGCCCTTTATGCTAAATATTTTGCCTTGCAGCATCAGCAAGAAGTAAAATGTGGGCATAAAGGGCCTACCCGCAGTAAAATTGGTATATATTGAAGCTCCCATGAATTACTAGGGCCCCGCCATGAAATGGCGGCGCCCTATAGTAATCAGCCTGTCTGTCTGTCTGTCTGTCTGTCTGTCTGTCTGTCAGCGTTTTCTATGCCGTACGATAACTCAAGATTGCCTGCACGGATTTTTATGATTTTTGTACTCAAAATTGAACATGACCAAAGAAAGCACCCTTTGTTTTTTGAGGAAAATCGGAAAATGATTTTTGGGAAAAAACTTTGTTTTTATATGAAAAAGTG
Source organism: Modiolus philippinarum (assembly GCA_002080025.1). NCBI lineage: Eukaryota > Metazoa > Mollusca > Bivalvia > Mytilida > Modiolidae > Modiolus > Modiolus philippinarum. Next base: position 25,286 of record MJUU01008226.1, read on the forward strand.
CATATTTTGAGAATTAGCTCTATGTCGTATGATAACTTTAGATTGCCTTCAGGGATTTCAATAATTTTGATACTCAAGGTTGAACTTGACCTAAGGAAGCTCCCTTTTGTTTTTGAGGAAAATCGGAAAATGATTTTTTGGAAAAAACTTAGTTTTTATATGAAAAAGTGCATATTTTGAGAATTGACTCTATGTCGTATGATAACTCAAGATTGCCTTCAGGGATTTTAATGATTTTGATCCTCAAGGTTGAACTTGACCAAAGGAAGCTCCCTTTTGTTTTTGAGGAAAATCGGAAAATAATTTTTGGAAAAAAACTTAGTTTTTATATAAAAAAGTGCATATTTTGAGAATTAACTCTATGTCATATGATAACTTAAGATAGCCTTCAGGGATTTTACTGGTTTTGATACTCAAGGTTGAATTTGACAAAGGGAAGCTCCCTTTCGTTTTTGAGGAAAATGGGAAAATGATTTTGGGGAAAAAAAAGTGCATAGATTAAAAATTTGCTTTATGTTGTATGATAACTTAAGATTGCCACCAGAGATTTCAATGATTTTGATACTCAATATTAAACTTGACCAAAGAAAGCTCCCTTTCGTTTTTGAGGAAAATCCGAATATATTTTTGGGGGAAAAACATAGTTTTTATATGAAAAACAGCATATTTTGAGAATAAGCTCTATGTTGTATGATAGCTTGAAATGACTTTCACAGATTTTTATAAGTTTTATGCACAGTGTTGAACTTGATCAAAAGAAGGCCCTATGATTTTTATGAGATTCATAAAACATTTTGGGGAAAAAACTTAGTTTGTATATGGAAAAATTCATATTTGACCTTCATATATTTTTTTTCAATGTTTTGATTTGATCTGAACAGATGAGACATAAGTTGTCAAAACAGCCATATACAGAAACTATATTTATAATAACTTAAGATTTTGTTATTTATGTTTTTCCCCAAATATTGCTTTATGATTTCCATAGAATTCCACAAACAGGTTTTGGGACATGCAAGGGGGCGGGGCCCTTTCTGACTTTGTCAACTTTCTAGTTTTGAATTCTAATTTAACAAAAAAGGTAAATTTGGAAGTGAAACTATTCTAGGTAAAGACAAATAACGGTAACTCTGCCAATTAAACATACAAGGAGAAATAAACAGAGATTATTAGCAATGAACAGAATTTGATATATATATTTATATGGATATGACAATCAAGAAAGTATAATAATCAGGATATTTTGGGGCACAATTTGTTCCTTATTTCTTACCACAGGTTTTATTTGTGAGTCAGGTATTGGAACAATCATGAATATATTACAATTTTACCATGGGTGGACACAAAGTGTTTTAGAATATTAGAATACATGATATAGCTGTTTATTGCCCTTTATGTGTGTTTTTAACAAAAGTATTTTCTTTTTTAGAAAAAGACAAATGAAATTAACATTACGAAGCACAATTAGAAATGTGGGTTGTCCATTGAAACATTCAAGGAATGGTAATATACTTTAAATATGTTGATAAAATAAATGTTAAAATCAGGAGATGATTTAATTTAAGATTCTGACATATTACATTAATTTTTTTAGAGCTGTTACTTTGTAATTTGACAGTATCCATTTTTGCAAGAGAGTTGTATAAAGCATAAGGGCTGTTCCAGAAAAGTTGGTCTAGGACCCTTTGAAGGCACTTATATAAATTTCTATGGGTGGTTGTGTTTTTATCATAATTTTCTATTGTTCATATGGGATGGAATTCTATGGGTGGTGGGGGGTTAATAAAAAGTGCCTTCAAAGACCCCCTTTGTCCATTTTTCTGGAACAGCCCTAAGTAATTTCAAGACTATAGTGTCTATAGTAAGAATTATCAAAATGCATTAGAAGGCTAACATAGGTTCTTAAAGAAGAGCATTCTAAGATTTAAGATCGGATATCTTATGTAGATATGAAAATTTCTCTCTTTTCTAGATATCCAGTGCAGAAAAGCAAAATGAGAGAATATGATGTCTGACTTGTCATGGTAACTGTTGTCATAAATCATGGTTTGTCATTTACCAAGTAAAGTCAAATGCAGGTGAGTTTGCATTAACACGAATGTATTGCCCTGGAAATGGATATTTATGGAAGAATAACTGAGAAAAAAGCTAAACCAAAGCCAAGACAGCAAATCATAAACCAAGTAAAGATTAGTGCTAGTGTCAACTTGTCATAAATCATGGTTTGGCTTTGTCATTTACCAAGTAAAGTCAAATGCAGGTGAGTTTGCATTAACACAAATGTATTGCCCTGGAAATGGATATTTATGGAAGAATAACTGAGAAAAAAGCTAAACCAAAGGCAAGATTGCAAATCATAAACCAAGTAAAGATTAGTGCTAGTGTCAACTTGTCAGGACTCCAACATTTTATGTTGGAAATGGCCATTGCTGGAAGAAATAAATGGGCAAAAATGGATTCAAAGCCAAGACAGTATTAGTGCCATATTGTAGATTATCTTAAGTGGGGACCATTTTTTTTTTTTTTTATTTGTATGAAGTTTTTAGCTCACCTGGCCAAAGGCCATGTGAGCTTTTGCCATCACTTGGCGTCCGTCGTCCGTCTGTCCATTAACTTTTATTCAAAGATCCTCTGAAACTACTGAGCCAATACTAACCAAACTTGACCTGAATCATCACCATGGCATGCTCTTTCAAGTTTGCGATTTTCATTACCGTAGACTAAACAACATGCTGCTGTTACTAAAAATAGAACATAGGGGGTAAATTGCCGTTTTTTGCAAATTACTCGAAAACCATTACAGATATCAAAATTCTGACAGGGTAAGATTAGATTTACCTGCCCTGCTATTTTGAAGAATATCCGTTTTCCAGTCTTGGAGTTATTGCCCCTTTTCTGTAAAATTTCAGTTTTTCGTTACTTTTAGTCTTATATATTGAAAATGGTAGAAGATAGAAGTGAAGTTTATATAAGAAAAATGGTCAGCATAGTAAGATCTACATGTCCTGCAATTTTGAAGAAAATATGACAACCCACATAGGAGTTATTGACGCTTTTTCTTCACAATTTTTTAACGGTTTTACTTTCATTTCAAAAACTGTTTGAGATGAAGGTTAAATGCAAAATGCAAAAGTGTTGAGGTTTTCCAGAACTACAATTTCTACATATGTCCAGCAGGTTCGCATCTCATCCAAGATGGCCGCCAACGGGGAAGATAGTTTAACATAGGACCCTATGGGAAATGCATTCAAAGATCTTCTCCTCTGAAACCACTGAGCCAATGGGGAGCAAATTTTGTCACAGTAGTCTTTGGATGGTCCCCTTTAAAGTTGGTGATTTTTATGTTCGTACTTCATCCAAGATGGTCTCCAGCACGGGACATAGTTTAACATAGGACCCTATGGGAAATGTATTAAAGATCTTCTTCTCTTAAACTACCAGGTCAAACTGAACCAAACTTGGTCACAATAGTCCTTGGGTGGTCTCCTTTAAAGTTTATGATTTTTACGTTTGTTCCTCATCCAAGATGGCTGCCAGCGTGGAGCACAGTTTAACATAGGGACGGTATGGGAAATGCATTCAAATGTCAAATCCTCTGAACCCACTGAGCCAATTGGAACCAAACTTGGTAACAATAGTCTTTAGATATTTCCGTTTAAAGTTTGTTTATACCTAATTCAAGATGGCCGCCAGCAAGGAACTTAGTTTAACATAGGGACTCTATGGGAAATGCATTCAAATGTCTTCTCCTCTGAACCTACTGAGCCAATTGGAACAAAACCTGGTTACAATTGTCTTTGGGTGATCCCTTCCAAAGTTTGTGATTCTCAGTTTGTACCTCATCCAAGAATGAAAATGTAACATCTGGTGAACTGATTTATAGTATGAATGGGTGGTCTATTGGTGACAATGGATAAAACCAGTCACCAGGTGAGCGATGCAGGCTCATGTGAGCCTCTAGTATAGTGTTTATTTTAGATCTTTATTTCCTACAAGATTTTTAAAAGAGCTCATGCCACGATATAGCTAAAAGAGTGCTGAACTTCAAGCATTAAGCAAAAATTAACCAATCATGAAATCAGGAGTAGGATGTGGTCTGGAAGAGTTTTATTCCTTCAATCTTGATGTATTAACATCATCCTCAAAGATTGTGCCAGACAATATGCATTATTGCAGATTTGCCACTTAATGATTGCTTGTTTCCTTAGTCATTTATTGTGTCGCCTGCGTTCACACAGTGCAAAATAGGGATCATTAACGGTCGTCTTGCGTCCGTCGTCCGTCGTCTTCTGGCGTTGGCGTCACAAAAAATTTCTGTCACAATTTTCTCAGGAACCACATATCCCAGCCTTCTGCAATTTGGCAGGGTGTATAAGTATTGGGACCTTAAGTAAAAAATTACATTGATGTTTGCCTTAACATATAATCAAGCATGAAATGCAGAAAGCAGCATTCATTTTTGACAACTAAGAGAGAAAAAAAAGGTACAGCCAACCAGGAAACACTTCTTTCTGTCTTTACATGGACAAAACAGTAAATTGAAAAAGAAAACTTAAATATAGCACAGCTATTCAGACATCGAAGAAAGAATTACAGAAAACTTGATGACTTAGTAATGTACAAAGTTGCTGATATCAAATAACAATGGCTTAATCAAGTGATAAATAAGGTCGACATTGTAGATATAATTGATAATTTGGTCCATTTCATCAACTTAAATTAGCAGAATTATTCAGTATTACTATAAAATCTATAATTGAAGAACTTTTTGTCACTTATTTACCATTGCCTCACAAGTGAATGAATTGATAAAAATATAGTGGATATCTTTTTTATGAGAAACTCAATTCATATAGGACCATAACTTAAGGCTAGGTTTTAAATTCAACCATCACCAATCTGAATTTGTTCTTTGTTTAACAGATACGCTTTACTTACCTAGATCTCATACAATCAAGGCAAACATAGTTACTAGGATATCATACCTGGGACTGAACCCAAAATCTCCATTCAAGGCAAGCACGTATCTTTTAATCTCCTACACTTATTAAAGGCAATCATGGTTATAACCAACCTTGGATTAAACCCAGGATCTACACTCAAGACAAGTGTGGTTATAAACAACCTTGAATTGAACCCAGAATTGATACTCAAGACAAGCATGTTTATAACCAACCTTAGATTAGAACCAGGATCTACACTCCAGAACCAACATTGGATTGACCCTAGGTTCTACACTCAAAGCAAGCATGGCCATGCCCAACCTTGGATTGAACTCCGGATCTACACTCAAAGCAACCATTGTTATGCCCAACCTTGGATTGAACCCAGTATCTACATTCTTTAAAGCAAGAATGGTTATGCCCGAATTAAACCAATGTATCTTCTGCTCTCAAGGTATGCATGGTCATACCAAACCTTTAATTATACCCCCCACAAACAAAGTTTTATACCCCCCGCAAACAAAGTTTGGGGGGTATATAGGAATCACCCTGTCTGTCTGTTTGTCCGTCCGTCCGTCCATCCGTCCGTCCGTCCGTCCGTCCGTCCGTCCGTCCGTCCGTCCGTCCGTCCGTCTGTCCACACTTCTTGTAAGTGCAACTCCTCTTAAACCACTTGAAGGATATTTATGAAACTAAGACAAAGGAAGGACAGTTTATGGAGATGTGCATGAAGGAATATGATTATTGTCCGAAACCAGGAAGGGGAGATAATTAGACTTTGACTTTTCGTTGATTCCCTATGTATGGATTACCTCGTAAGTGCAACTCCTCTTAAACCACTTGAAGGATTTAGATGAAACTTTACAGAAAGGAAGGACACTATATGGAGGTGTGCATGAAGGAATATAATTATTGACCGAAACCAGGAAGGGGAGATAATTTGACTTTGACTTTTCCTTGATTCCCAATGTACTGGTTACCTGGTAAGCACAACTCGTCTTAAACAACCTGAAGGATTTTGATGAAACATTACACGAAGGAAGAACACTATATGTAGATGTGCATGAAGGAATATAATTATTGTCGGAAACCAGGAAGGGGAGATAATTTGACTTTGACTTTTCATTGATTCCCTGTGTATGAGCTACCTCGTTAGCACAACTCCTCTTAAACCACTTGAAATATTTTGATGAAACTTAAGACAAACGAAGAACACTATAAGAAGATGTGCATGAAGGAATGTGATTAATGTACGAAACCAGGAAGGGGAGATAATTTGACTGTGACTTTCATTGATTCCTTCTGCAATGATCTTTTTTTTTTTCAAAGAGATAATTTAAAGCATAGATATTGTGAAATCGAACTGTTGGATAGACACACTTTTTTCATTGTAATCCTCTTGAAGAGTTGTTTTCAAGGTGTTGTAATGAAATTTCTCTAATGCTTATGATTTTTGTGTAAAATGTCAAATGGGCTTAAAAAGGGTGAATTTTATATTTGTCTGATTTTGACTTCCTTGATAGAGCCCGGTTGCTCAAAAATAGGCTACTTCAACAAGGGTATGTTACCCAAAACTTGAAGTCATCCCTCCAGAAGTTTTATGGTCAACATCACCATCTTGTGGACCGCTATGGGATATCTGTTTCCCAGATGACAACAGATCTTGCCCTCTAAAGCTTAATTGTTGTTTCCTCTAGCGGATTTGACATGTTCAACACGGCAGGTGTCTTATAAGAAGCAGGAGATGCTAACTCTACCGGTGCACCTGATCTCACCCATGGTTTTTAAGGCAGGTTCTCTGCCTTCTAGCTGTCGGGTAAAGCCATCTTGAAAAAAGTGTTTCAACCAGCTCTTACATTAAGGAGACTACTTTGTATGAAAAGAATCGGAATGATCCAGACTATTGTTAAAAACGCGTACGGCTTACCAGTTATTCATACGAAGGCACAAAAAATAATCCATTCATGTGGCGATACAGTGTCCATTTCATGCTCAACTACATCGTTTTATCTTTAAAGAGATACTTTGCTTTTTTGATCTCAGAGCACTTAAACTTACATTCGAAATTCACGATTCGGTTAATTCATAAAAATTTCCTGTGGCGCGCAGTTTTTATGAATGGATACATAGTAACTTCTAGTTTCGCTGTTGTAACCAGAGTTGTTAACCCTCCCGGTCTCACCGTGAGGCTACCGATTTCGGCAGCCGGTCTCACGTCTACCGATATGCCTCTTTCACTGGAAAGCTCCCGATATTAAAATTTTCTCTCAACAATATTTTTCCGTTACACCGGAAGTAAATATTGGCTGTTCCAATCACACCCTGCGAGGTAAACAAAGGCCCCGCCTAACGAGATAACGCGAGAACACGAATCAGCTGTGTATTAACGACAAAATGGCGTCGCCTCCGCGAAAAGGGTAGATACAATTCAAAATTCCAAAATAAATGGATAAAAGAGATGGACTTTTTGAGCAAGAGTGATAAATATATACACGCAGTGTTTTTGTTGTGTGGCATAACCTTTGCCTTAGTGCACGGAGGATGAAATGACGTTCGCCATAGAGAAACAGAGGGACACAAACGTAGTGCTCGACTTCGGACTCAAAATGCTGAAATTCTGTTTACATTATTCACAGTAACTTCGGTGTTTTGTTATTTGTAGCTGAGCACAACCTACCATTCTCAGTAGCTTGCACTGATGAGACATAAGTTGTCGAAATGCCCATATGTAGATAGTAAATTTACAGTGACTTCGTTATTGATTTATTTAATCATATGCAAAAATAATGAAACTTAAGAACTAGATGACTTGACAGAGGAAGTGACAAAATTGGAAATATCGACATTAATTAAGCCACTGAGTGTTACACTTGTACTCGGGCTTGTACTTTGGAATACTTACATGTACGTATACCAACAAAGAGGAGCAAGACAATGAAATGTAAATAAATAGAGTTTTAAATGAATTGCCAACAACCCATATAAAAACTGAAAAGACAACCTAAACCGGGAAGGAAAATTTCGGATTTTAATTCTTGAAAAAATTAAATGTCAAGATTTCAGCAAAACAGTAATAATTACAGAACTTCTGGAATACCCAGGAACCTGCCTTAACAGCATTCCATGCTTTGATTTATTGGGTCCATGTTGTTCATCTTTGTGTGTGTGTGTCTTCATTTTTCATTTCTGTGCTGTACCCATGTTGTGTCTCTGTTTTTTTCTTTTTTTGTTTCTGATGTTGCCATTGTCCTTGGATTGTTCGTTTTGGATTGACGGTTCGGTTCTCACTTACTTTGACAGAGTATTTTCAGTGGAACCCGAGTGAAAAGTTCTTTCTTGAAGATTATATCATTGTGTCCATAGTTGTATTGTGTCCACACTTGTACTGTGTCCACACCTGTATTGTGTCCAAACCAACTTAAATTTGCACTTACCATATCGATTCAGGGTTCAATGAGCGGGGGGTATATTTTGCTGCCATTTGGCGACAGCTCTTGCTTAAACTAGGATTGCATTCATGCAAGCCATGCTTAGTTGTACATATCCTTGAATTAAGCCAAGATCTAGTACACTCAAGGGAGCATACTTTTACCAAACCTTAGATAGAAACAAAGATCTCATTAATTCAGGTATGGTTTTTTGCCTGTGAAAATTTGAACCCTGGAGCTCCCACAATCATTAGGCATCATGATTATACTAAGTATGGCATTGAACCTAGGATTGTTTTCATTCAAATTAAGCATGCTTTTATCTGTGGGATTGAATCCACGACCTTCTACACTCAAGGCATGGTTATATCCAACCAATTAATCGGAAACATAACTTTAAAATATTGATGGGGGCAGTCGAGGAATATGCCAAACAATGGGCTAAGAGAGAGAAGGAAAAGGTTAAAACACTGTCTAACTGGATTAGGTCCATAAAGTCATTTATTGCAGCTAGAATGAGGCCCCTTAAGACTACCATGAGCCCAATTCAAAAAGCATACATGTATTAGATGATCTCGAGGTAGTAAAAACATTGTCCTTCCTCCATGACAATTATGTCATTGTACCAGCTGACAAGGCCCAAAACAACATCACATTAATCTGTAAAAGACACTACATTGACTGCTTAATGAAGGAGATGGACATTGACAATTCATTTTGCAACCCCACATACAAACTTTCCACCATACCAAGGGAGGGCATACTAAACAATCACAAATCAGTATTGTCTTCTTTTGGTATCAGTTTGAGTGAAGAGAATAACAACCCGCCTTGTATCTACTGGGTACCTAAATTACATCAATGCCCTTACAAACAGAGATACATAGCTGGGTCTGCCAAATGCACAAGAAAACCCCTTTCTAAGCTCCTCACTTCATTATTTACTGCAGTCAAAGATGGCCTCAAGATATATAGTAATAAAGTATACTCAACAAATGGAGTGAATCAGATGTGGATTCTCAAAAACTCAAAAGACTTATTAGAATATCTATCTTACTGAACTCAACCACTGCAACAGTGTCAAAACATTTGATTTTTTGGCAAGGTTGCACAGAGTGCAAATCCGGGCTATAGTATGGTGAATGTCGGGCGGGCGGTCGGATGGGCGGGCGGGCGGACGGGGAAAATGGGATCCTGATTTTGTGAAATCAACTCCTCCTACAGTTTTCAACCTACTTTTTTGAAACTTCACATGATGTTTATATATATATTAAAGATGTGCACCTCCCTTTTTGGATTTATTTTGAAATTTTTTTCCTATTTTTGCGGACTTTGGAATTTAGTCATTTTTTATCCACATTTTCAACAAAGGGTACCTATTTTGTGAAATCAACTCCTCCTACAGTTTTCAACCTACATTTCTGAAACTTCAGAAACTGTTTCTATATATATTGTAGATGTGCACCTTCCTTTTTGGAATTATTTTGAAAATTTTTTACTATTTTTACAGACTTTGGAACTTAGTCATTTTTATCACATTTTCAACAAAGGTTACCTATTTTGACCTTTGAAACTTCACAGATTGTTTGTATATATTTTGAAAATGTGCACCTGACTTTATAAAATTATTTCCAGTATTTTTCCTATTTTTCCTGGCCTTCCAACTTATTCATTTTTTATCAATATTTTCAACATATTCTATACACAGAGCCATTAGGGAACCTATAAAACAACACTTTATAGCTAAAAACACCAAAACGCAACCCGGCCATTTGAGTCTTTGACCCATTTTCTACTCTTTATACTACTCTTCCACAGGATAAGCTACAGTCAGTACTCCAGGATTTAATACAACAGTCGTTCTGTACTAAAAAGTGTGAAAGAAGATATTTATATTTCGTGATAGATAAGATGGGGCCTATTTAATTTTGTTAAACATCACACTGATTTGCACAAAAAGTATACAGAGGAGGATGTCATTGCAATGCTTCAATTCTTGATTGATAACATATTTGTAGAATTTGGAGGGCATTAGATTTCCAGCAGACAATAGGGATACCTATGGGGACTAATTGTGTGCCACTTTTAGCAGATTTGTTTCGTTATTCGTATGAAGCCAGGTTCATACAAGAGCTAGTTCAGAAAAAAGACAATAAGCTAGCCAAATCCTTTAATTTCAGTTTCCGTTATANAGACCTTCATCTTATATACCCAAATGAACTCGAAATTAAATACCACTGATACACCATCTTCAGCATCATACCTGGACCTATACCTCTACATTGACAACTGTGGATGCCTGAAAACAAAACTTTACGACAAGCGTGATGATTAGTAAAATTCCCGTTTTTGAGCAGTAATATTCACACATCTCCAGCATATGGCGTGTACATTTCACAACTCATTTGCTATTGCCATGCCTGTAGTTTGTACAGCAATTTTGTCAACAAAGCGAAATTACTGTCTCAAAAACTTATACATCTAGGGTATGTTCAGTCACTGTTGCAATTGTCACTACAAAAGTTTTACTGTCGTCACCACGATTTGACAGACCATTACAATATTTATATTTCACAAATGAGAACAGATATCTTTAGGTAGATCTAGAGTTTGTTACCGGACTGACTAACATCGACTGTGACAAAACCAGACTTTTCACTGGCAGTGTGACGGGTGCCACAAGTGGAGCAGATAATGCTTACCCTCCTGGAGAACCAGATGATACCTCAGTTTTTTATAGGGGTTCACACTGCTAGTGCTTTAGTTGTGTGGCATTCTTGTTCATTTTTGTGTATTTGTTTTGTCCTTGTCAAACTGTCTAAATTTGTGTTGGATGTGAATTGCCGTGATTTTGGATTTATGATTTTAGAATCCCCCCTTTCCTCATTCTTGCTTCGGTATTCGTTTGCCGATGTATGATGTATCCAACAAAGGGATTGACTTGGAATCTCTTACATACAAATAAAGCAAACATCTATAAACCCAACCTTGGAATGAACCAAGAATTTTTCTACTCTAGTAAGAATGGTTCAACCCAACAAAGGGATTGATCTGAGGATCTCTTATATACAATGTACACTTAAGGCAAATATTGTTACCGGTATACACATCTTGCGTTTGATCCATAATATTTTTTACTCAATACAAGCATGATGATACCAAACCAAGGGAATGAATGCAAGATCTTTAGTACACACAAGGCAAGCATTGTTAAAATCATCCTGGGTTTGAACCAAGCACCTCCTAAACACAAGTCATGCATGATAATGTCCTTAATGTCAATACCATGTAAGAGGTTTCCCTGTTTTGGTGTTTTTATGTGTGATAATTTGTTTTTGCTTACAAATTACAGATTAAATCCTTAGCAAAAATTGATGGTTTTCACTGCGGAGTCTGAGAGGAGCTAAAAGTAAAAATATCTTGATCAATGCTGTAGATCAATTGTTTGTTGATTGAGTTAAAATTTATTGTGTACAAAAATAATTTAACAACTGAGGTAAATTGACAACTGTTAATTTATTTATTTATATTTTAAAGGAAATGAACACATCCTGTCATCTTCACTCCAGATGTATGGTAAAATCCAGCTTCTGTGTTGTAAGTTAACTTTATATGAGGTAAAATAGTTCCCAGAACTATATTTCAAATAACTTGCCTTGAAAATTGAAAATTGAAATTTGATCTTATAAAAACAAAGTTTCAAAGCTTTACATTTTGTCCTTTGTATTTTGCTGGACAAACAATTATTTTTCCTGTTTATAACTTAATATAGAACAAGCACTCATAAGATGAAATTATACTAATAAGACATTATAAAACTGATTGTTTTAACCAGGTACATTTTATTTGAATTTATACATGGAATGAGCATTTCAATATAGAAGTTTCCAGTATAAAAAAATATTGTGGAATACTTTGGCCCTTTACTTGTCATCCAAATACTAGAAATAAATACACAAACAGATAATAAATAACTTCACAGACATCAAACACACTGCTTATATAAGCAGATTTTCAGAACCACCAACAACTTGTTCTTTATTGAATAAGGGCAAAGATTTTTTCATGTGGAACAATTGGGTAAATACATACGATTGATAAGAGTTTGAATTATTCCTATTCCATTCTAGTCACATAATTTTGCAATAAAAATGTCATAGTAACTTTTCAAAATAATTAGGACAATTATTTACAATGCTTCCTGACTTGAATTAGGACTATAAGAAAGAAGAAACATTTGTCTCTTTTACCCTAGCTACAACTATGGAATAATTCGATAATTTCTGTAAATGTATAAAGATTATTTAAGAAGTTGTATCAATTGAAACTCTTGTCGCTAGAAATAATTCCAATAAAGATTTTTCAAAAGCAATCATCTATTCCATGTAGCTTTTCCGTTTACTGAGAAGAAATTGTGGATGATTATGATATTTAAATCGGCCATTTAGAATAATTTTTTTTGTGCAGAAAAGTAATCAAAACAAGTTATAAGGATGGTTCGTATGAGTTTGTCAAATTATGGCAAATTTAGTATTGGGAGTGGTAATCTGTCATATAGCTTACGACGGTTATTTGACGTATTGTAGTGTTATAGCAGAAATATCAAAGTAGGAAAATCCTTATACACTTTATTGAATTCCAGGCAGGAATCAACATTCAAAATTGTCAAAGAATCCCATTAACACAGCAGTAACTCATTTGCATAATTTCAATTTCATTCAATTAACATTTTATTTTGAAATAAAAAGCCAACAGTATTTATGTCTATCATGACCTAAAATTGATTGTAAAAATGCTTCAAATTTTGTTGCAATAACAGCAAGCTATTAGAGGAACAAAATTATCCGTTTCCTGTCATGACTGATATTTGTTGCAAAATAAGAATTGCAATTTGAGCAGTGTTGAAGTAGTAATTTGAAGACTGATTAAGAAGCATTGATTTTTGTTTAGCCATCATCTACGGTGTCTTCCTAAATCTCTATTATTCATTTACTTAACACTTCTCATATCATTTAGGTGATTTAATACTGACGATACTGTAATTGATAGGAACACGGGATTACATGTGATCTAGTGTCTGGTAGTCTGTGTGACTCGGGTCCTGTCATAGCAAATGAGGAACAGAAGTCATGCGACACTGACTGTATAATTGTTACAAGATACAGGATTGAACTATTTCAAGCCTTTAAGGTAAGTTTGATGTTCATTGTTACTTTATTACTTAAAATTAAAAAAATAGAATAATTCTGATTTCCCCACAATGTCCCAAGTGCAAACTATGCTTTTTGCCTTTCCAGCTTTTCAAACAACTGCAAAAATTTTTTTATGTTTTTATTTGTTACCAGATCATAAATCAAAATTTCTATGAAACCTGAATATTGGTATTATTGCATACCAGGATATATGGAACCTTGCTGATTTTAGGTCAAAGGTGTTTAAAATAAATTGAAAATTTCAGAATACTTTCATTTTTGGATGACAACTCAAAAAGTTTGAAACAGATTAAAATGATACATAGATATATTGTTGGATGCCAGATTAGAAAGACCATAATTTTGATAAAGAAGGTTAAAGGTCAAGGTCATGATTGTTCTAAGTAAATTTTGATCAGAACTTAAATCGGGTCAAAAGTTAAAGACAAAGTCATGGTAATTTTCGTTTTGAGAATGCCAGAAATATTTGACAGACAACTAGAAATTTGAGATTTGCCCAACACAAAATCTTGTCATAATGTAATGTTAGATATTAGGTAGGGAAGAAGATAAGGTTCCTGGACAGTACAATTAAAGCCCACATTTGATTGACATAAAACTTGGTCATTTTGTATATGAAGTTACAACTCAACTTGTTTACCTTGGTGCCACCTAGGAGCTGAAGTATCATAATAAGTAGCTTCAATACTTTTGCAAATAGAGTTTAGTTATCAATCCTGCAATTGCATCATACTTTACTCTAAACAATGTTAAATTTTAAAGCTAGATTGATACATATGTCTTCAAATGAATTTGTCTAGTCCTTCAAATGACAGTGTTTTAACAGTACATCAGTTTTATTGTGACAATTCCACATAAATAGCTATGAATATTATAGTAATGTATCATATGGAGTGAATATTGTACATTTATGATTTAAAACTGTGAGGCATGAATAGTTTCTCTTTATGTAAGTCTCAAGATGACACCAAGATTGAAGAACAACCCTAAAAAAGTTTATAAATATATAGTGTTAGGCATATTTACTCCATATTTAGGGCCCTGCATCAAGATGTTGGTGCCCTATAGTTTTTCCGTCTGTCAACAATTTTTTGTCAAAGATTTCTTGGCTTGTATAAGTGGGAATGATTTGAAATTTGGTCCGAAGCTTGAAAATGATGAGTGGTATAGTATAAGCAATTTTCAAGTTTGTCGGACTTCCACTTCCTGTTTGCTGATACTTTGATTTTTTTGACTAATTTTTCGTCACAGATTTCCTGGCTTCTACAATGGGGAATGATTTGAAATTTGGTCTGCAGCTTTGAAATGATGTGTTGTATTGTGTAAGCGATTTTCAAGTTCGTCCGGTATCCCCTTCCTGTTTGCTGATACTTTAATTTTTTTTCTAAGAATGAAATTTTCGTCACAGATTTCTTGGCTTCTACAATTGGGAATGATTTGAAATTTGGTCTGAAGCTTGATAATAATGAGTTTTATTGTGTAAGCAATTTTCAACGTTGTCGGGTGTCCACTTCCTGTTTGCCGATACTTAGATTTTTTACTATCAACAAAATTTTCATCACAGATTTCTTGGCTTCTACTATAGGG
The DNA here is from genome assembly GCA_002080025.1 of Modiolus philippinarum. NCBI lineage: Eukaryota > Metazoa > Mollusca > Bivalvia > Mytilida > Modiolidae > Modiolus > Modiolus philippinarum. The sequence continues at coordinate 40,457 of MJUU01008226.1, forward strand.
AATGATTTGAAATTTTGTCTGAAGCTTGGAAATGATGATTTGTATTGTGTGAGTGACTTTTAGGTTTGTCATTGAATTACTTTCTGTTTTTCTGATACTTTGATTTTTATACCCCCCGCAAACAAAGTTTGGGGGG
>MJUU01008226.1:40652-55516 GCA_002080025.1 Modiolus philippinarum
CTCGTAAGCGCAACTCCTCTTAAACCACTTGAAGGATTTTGATGAAACTTTACACAAAGGAAGGACACTATATGGAGATGTGCATGAAGTAATATGATTATTGTCCGAAACCAGGAAGGGGAGATAATCCGACTTTGACTTTTCGTTGATTCCCTATTTATGAGTTACCTCGTAAGGGCAACTCCTCTTAAACCACTTGAAGGATTTTGATGAAACTTTACACAAAGGAAGGACACTATTAGGAGATGTGCATTAAGAAATATAATTATTGTCCAAAACCAGGAAGGGGAGATAATTGGACTTTGACTATTCGTTGATTCCCCATGTATGGGTTACTTGTAAGCGCAACTCCTCTTAAACCATTTGAAGGAATTTAATGAAACTTCACACAAAGTAAGAACACTATTAGGAGATGTGCATGAAGGAATATAATTATTGTTCAAAACCAGGAAGGGGAGATAATTGAACTTCGACTTTTCATTGATTCCCCATGTATGGGTTACCTCGTAAGCGCAACTCCTCTTAAACCACTTGGAAGAATTTAATGAAACTTTACACAAAGTAAGAACACTATATGGAGATGTGCATGAAGGAACATAATTATTGCCAGAAACCAGGAAGGGGAGATAATTCAACTTTGAGTTTTCATTGATTCCCTATGTATGGGTTACCTCTTACGCAAAACTCCTCTTAATCCACTTGAAGGTTTTTGATGAAACTTTAGACAAAGGAAGAACACTATTTGTAGATGTGTAAAATGTCAAATNGGCTGAGAATGATTTGAAATTTGGTCTGAAGCTTGATAATAATGAGTTGTATTGTGTAAGCAATTTTCAACATTGTCGGGTGTCCACTTCCTGTTTGCCGATACTTAGATTTTTTACTATCAACAAAATGTTCATCACAGATTTCTTGGCTTCTACTATAGGGAATGATTTGAAATTTTGTCTGAAGCTTGGAAATGATGATTTGTATTGTGTGAGTGACTTTTAGGTTTGTCATTGAATTACTTTCTGTTTTTCTGATACTTTGATTTTTAACTTTAAATTACTTGATATTTAGTCTGAAGCTAAGAAATGATGTAGTTTGGTATTAAACTTCAAGAAATCCACTGTATCCAGCAAATTACTGTATCAACACATTAGTGTGTCAAACAGAATTTGAATCCACACTTATCTGATTTCTACTTTTGCCCAGAGTTTCAGGATCGAAATTGCGGGGCCCTTCCGACAACGCCAGTTTCATCATGCTCTAGTTCATCATTTGTTCAGTGAGTGATGTTCTTTGCATTTTGCAAAAAGGATATTTTTACTGATCAGTTTCACAAGAATGAGCACAGCCTAAATCAAATTTGACTTTATTGGTCATTTGGTCAAAGACTTTTTAAATTTTCAATATCAGTAAACCAAGTCATCTTAAGATGAAATTGAAAGAGGCTCATCATCTCTTTGAAAATGATTTGAGATTGCTTCAGCATGACAGATATCTTTTATTTGTCAAGCATTACACAACCATTCTAAAACACTGACTGTTTTTAAGTTTTCTATAAGATTAATAGCTTCTTACATAAGAGCAGATAAAAGATCAGGATATCTTTCATAATTAAAGAAATTCTGTCATTTTGTGACTGAAACCGGAGAATAAGATGAAGAATTCCTAACATGAGTGAAAGATATTTTGATTTTGATCGAATGTAAGTAGCTATTTCTTTGTAAAAAATGAAATTTCAATGTCTCAAAATCATCGTTGCGGAAGAAAAGTCCCTGCCGATTTTAACAAACTTGCCACTGTTTGTGACTTCACATCATTTGTGATGTTTCGTCATGAATAAACAGGTCTGATTAGTTTATTACCGAGTTAAGACAAGTGCACCGGAGTTCGTCTAACTTGAAACCTCAGAAATGGCTATTTACTGAGAATGAATGTCCCTGTGAAATTAGTGTGGCAAATATGCAATAAACCAAACCCTTGACTTTGTTCCCTGAGGTTAATGATAAAAAAGATATGGGTTGATTGGTTAACTTCTGTCTTCCAACCTTCTGTGGCAGCTACACACCATTCTAGTAGACATATTATATCCAGTGGCACAAGGGAAAATCTTTTACACATTTCAGAAGACGTATTGATACTATATGATATATCACTCACACACTAGTTTTCAGTAATTTGGTATGAACCACAACTCTTACTCTGTTGGTAGCTTTTCTTCTTCAATGTGCAATGATTATCATTCCTGTCTTGCATGTGTCACGGGAGGTAATCACATTCAAGACGTACATCACAAAACGAGATAAAAGACGAGGATCACTCTTGGCCCATAGGGTCATGGTATTGAAACACCCTGTAAATATTATTGTCAGTTTTTTTTATTTTTTCTTATTCTTGTGCAGTGAAACATGATTTTAGAGGTCATATTCGGGAAGGAGTCAAACTTGCCTTTTAAGAAATGTGGCCTTTTAAACCAGGGCTCATTTATTATGAAATATATAATGAATGGAACTATAAAAAGGGACTTTTAAAATCAAGGTGACCTCAATGGCAAGTTTGACTGAATATGCAAAAATTCATTTGTATACCTCATTCCCGGGACCTCATTTATCACCTTTGCCTCTAGTGCTATGTACAGGTTTTCATTCATAATTTGATGTGAGCTGCTATCTGTCTACTAATAAGTTACTCATTTACTCCGACTCCTACTAAGGGTGATGTCTTTGTGTAAAATTTCCCATTATTCCTGTTGTTGATGTGACATGAATATTTACAACTGAAGATAGTGCTATAGAATTCTAAATCCTTTTGTGTAATTCAATTATCTTGGTCTGTGCTGAGTTATATGTTGTAACATTGTAATAAATCTCGTTTAAATTTAGCTGATTAATGCTTTCTACTTAAAATTTGATAGATTTTCTTTGATTTGCCAGTTCTTTTTAAATGTCATCTACTTCCTTGTTTTGTGTAGTATTGTTTCAAGGATAAGGGGACGACCATTTGATTCTGAGGGGGGTTATTTTCAAAATTTTGCGGGCCAGAATATTTATTTATCTCTAAAATTTTTATTTTCAATAACATAATCCTATCATACCAATGAATCTAAGGTCAGATTATATATTTTCTTGGATGTGCAGGCCAGATTATTTATTTCCAACTTTTTCAGGGACAGAATATTTATTTACAAAATCTGCCAGGCCCCCTCAGAATCAAATGGTCGTCCCCTAAAGACTCTGATTATACATAATGCAGATGAACAAACGAACATATGGATCAGGGCTATACTTGGGGTTTGTGTGCTTGTATTCTGTCTGTAAGCTGTTTGAACCTTTTTGGTACTGTATTTTTGTTGGGTTGAAGACAGGGTTTGTGTTATTCAATGCTCTGTTAATACAGGTTTTTGGTGTATTCAGTGTTCTGNNGACTTTATTCACTGTTCCAGGTTATTGGTGCATTCCTTGTTCTGTTTATACAGGTAATTTGGTTATTTATGTATTCAGTGTTCTGTTTATACAGGTTATTTTTATATTTAGTGTTCTGTTTATACAGGTTTTAGGTGAATTCATTGTTCTGTTTATACAGGCTATGGGTTTTTTCAAGTTTCAAGTTGGTAACAGTCATCTCTCTGTTGTTCCCCATCAACATATTTTTTCCAAATTTAGTCGCAATCAGTCTTTTTGTATGCTCTCAGAAGGTTATGCAACTCATCCAAGATGCATGACCCCTTCAGAGAAAACATATTTAAAAACAATTGTGTTCAGCAGGTCTTCATCCAAGATGGCCCCTAGAGGAAAACTCAGACACACCACAATCAAAGGTCTTATAACTTTGGAACTACATTACCAATATAAGACCAGTCACAATGGTCCTAAGATGGTCCCTTTCAAAGGTATAGAGGCATAGATGCCAACCCTTACGGAGCCTCCGTAATTTTCACGGATTTGGGGTCAAAATTACGGCATTACACTCATTAGTCCAATCGTTACGGATTTTCAATCGCCGCTTTTTAAGTTTGCAAAATGCTGATTTCTTTCGTTGCCCTTCCGAACCGTTTTTCTAAATTACAAAACGGATGTTGCTTTCGGGTTTCTTGGACCTTTTCTGTGTGGTTTAAGTAGACTTAAGTCTCCAAAATATTGAAAGATGCCAACCTTCTCGCAAGGCAGCCTGATAGGCAGTCTGCCCGGCCGTCTGCCACAAAAAAAGGAAAAGGAAAGGCTAACGTTTCCGGGCAGAATATTCCATACAATGGCATTGAATATTTATAAATCGTCTGGAATGTAAAGATGAGTTCAAATTGTTATGTCGAACATGACGGTTTGAATGTTTAGATAAAATGTTTGAAGGATGAATAGTTTGCACTATACCAGTTTTTCTATCTGTCTTTGACTTGTCAGCGCTGCACACCAAAAGCAATAGAAAGTAAATATTTGGTCACAACAGATCAATAATGCACGATTTTTTTTAAAACGTTACATCGCGTACAATATTTCAATATATTCAGCAATTTGCACATAATTTTGTAACCAATCCCTGATTTAGATTCAATAAATAGAAACATTTTTTGATGATTACTGAGAGAAGACCAAAATTACTGAAAATTCAGTTGATGGTTACTGATGAGACCGAAAGGGGTTGGCATCTATGTAGAGGTAACTTTTTATCGAAGATTGATGTCTGCAGAAACCTATTTTCATGAGCGAGCATTAGAGGCTCTTGCTTATTAGGTCTTACCCAATTTTATAACAGTAATTAAGGAAATAAATAAAATTATTAAATTTACCATTAAATAAATGTATATATATAGTTTTCACCATGAGTCACAGCTGATTGAGTAAGTTATAATTTTGAAAATTTAGGAATGTTTCTTTTGACACGAATTTCCCAAAATTCCAAAATTAACTAAGAATATTTGATAACAAACAGTATTCAAATGTTAAGATCGATCACTGAAAACATACATATTGCAAAATAATGTGGAAGTATTTTTTTGTGTAGTTATTTTGGGATTTATAGTCCTTATATGTAATTAAACAGACCAACAACTGACACCTGCACTGTTTCTACCTGATGAGATTGTTTACACCTGTCTCTTCGAATTTGAACCAATCAACAACAAGAAACTTTTTTTGGCAATCCAACCAAATGAAATCGGATCAATTTTGAACACGAGAAATTACATCATCGAATAAGACATATTAAACAAGGGAAATGTATTATGTAATGGCCAGATTTATTATACAAGTTCAGTCTGTGATTATAGGGTTACCGGTATATTCCTTGAGTGTAGAATGGTAGTTATTAAATTTTCAATTCCAGTTTTCCACAGTTTCATCTGACTTCAAAGAAGGCAACAATAGTATCATATATTCTTAATAATAGCTAGCTCAGATGTTTGGATTGTCAGCTAATGGTATGAGATATTTAATGAGAATGTGTTTGATTCATAAAATGTATTGTGGGTATAATGATACATGCATATAAATGACTGAAAATATTGAAAAAGTTCATACTGTAACTGGGTACTGTAAACAAAGAAATGTTTTTCATGGGGGTAATTCTCGCAATTTTAGTTTGGGGCAAAATATTCACTAAATTCCAGATCAGGGAAAATCAGTGAAAGTTTCCCCTAGGTGTTATAGTTATAAGCAAAGGCATTGTGGATTTTGAAATGCTTTGAGCTAAAAAAAAATTACCTTCTCGCAAAATGTTGGTCCACAAAATCTTGAAAACTTCAACTGTTACAGTACATTACTCTCTAAATACTAATTTCAACATACTATTTCATGAAGGGCAATCAACTGAACAGGGGAAAAGGCTGCCTGTAAACATGGTAAAAAAACTTAAATCAATTTCATTATTGAAGTTCATACTCTATTTCTTCCTATTGGTCCACACTCATTCATGCAAAGATGAGGATATTATTTTGGTTGCAAGGAAAGAAAGACTCCAGTTGAATTTTAGCTCACCTGGCTATGCCAGGGTGAGCTTTTGCCATCACTTGGCGTCCATCATCCGTCCGTCTGTCGTAAACTTTTTTTTCCCAAAATCTCCTTTGAAACCACTGGGCCAATTTAATCCAACCTTGGCCTGGGTCATCACCAGGGTATGTAGATTAAAAAATGTGTTCGGTAAGTCTGAGGAGCAAACAACATGGCCGCTGTTACTAAAAATAGAACATAGGTGTAAATTGCTGTTTTTGGCAAATAACTCAAAAACCGTTGCAGATATAAAAAATCTGACAATCTAATATTGTTCAGAATGACGAGATCTATCTCCCCTGCAATTTTGAAAACAATAGGAAAACCCGTCTCAAGAGTTACAGCCCTTTTTAGCTCACCTGGCCAAAGGCCATGTGAGCTTTTGCCATCACTGTCCGTTAACTTTTGTTCAAAAATCTTCTCCTCTGAAACCACTTGGTCAATGCTAACCAAACTTGAGCTGAATCATCACCAGGGTATGCACTTTCAAGTTTGTGATTTTTATCTCCGTACACCAAACAACATGGCCGCTGTTACTAAAAATAGAACATAGGGGTAAATTGCTGTTTTTTGCAAATAACTCAAAAACCATTACAGATATCAAAATTCTAACATGGAGTAAAAATGATCAGCATGATGAGATCTACCCACTGTGCAATTTTGAAGAAAATCTGAAAACCTATCTCGGAGTTATGGCCCTTTTTCCGTAAAATTTTCAAAATTTTTGCATTTTTTATTTTTTTATTTCAAAAAGTGTAACAGATAGAGGTCAAGTGTAAATTGCACAAATGTTCAGCATATCAAGATCTACCCACCCTGAAATTTTGAAGAAAATCCATAAACCCTTGTAGGAGTTATTGCCCTTTTTTCACCAAATTTTTAAAATATTCATATTTTTCGATTTCATTTCAAAAACTATAGAAGATGAAGTGTAAAATCATGAAATGTTTGCCATGCTGAGGCAACTTTAAAACTTGTATTGAAAATAGTTTGTTGAGCGCCATTTTCAAAATGGCCGCCAAAAAAGGCGGGAAAATTCAACATTGTCCGATTTCAATGAAATTTGGTTTCCAAATAGATATTGATGTTGCGACTTCAAAACCTGTGTTGAAAATTGTTCGTTGACAGCCATTTTCAAAATGGCCACCAAAAAAGGCGGGAAAATTCAACATTGTCCGATTGTAATGAAATTTGGTTTCCAAATAGGTATTGAGGTTGCAGCTTCAAAACTGGTGTCAAAAATTGTTCGTTGATCACCATTTTCAAAATGGCCGCCAAAAAAGGCAGGAAAATTCAACATTGTCCGATTTCAATGAAATTTGGTTGCCAAATAGGTATTGATGTCACAACTTCAAAACAGATGTTAACAATTGTTCGTTAACCCCCATTTTCAAATAGTTGCCAAAAGGCGGGAAAATTCAACATTGTCCAATTTCAATGAAATTTGGTTTCCAAATAGGTATTGATGTTGCAACTTCAAAACCAATGTTGAAAATTATTTGTTGACTGCCATTTTCAAAATGGCCAGCAAAAAAGGCGGAAAATTCAATGTTGTCTGATTTCAATGAAATTTGGTTTCCAAATAGGTATTGATGTCGCAACTTCAAAACTTATGTTGAAAATTATTTGCTGACAGCCATTTTCAAAATGGTTGCCAAAAAAGGCGGGAAAATTGTTTGTTGACCGCCATTTACATAATGATGTCTCTGTTTCAAAACTGGTGTCTAAAGTGGTCCTAAGCAAGAACGTTTTTTGTCAAGAAAGCCCAACAAAGAAAAATAGTACAACATGATCAGACTTTAAATACTGTTCAAGATATTGGTGGTGTTTGACGTACTAAAGTTTGTGAGACTGATGATCAACTGTATAACTTACAATGTTACCACGATTGTGGCAACTGAAAGCCAGGTGAGCGATACAGGCTCCTGGGAGCCTCTAGTTCTGTAAAATTTTCAAAATATATGCATTTTATATCTTTTATTTCAAAAACTGTAACAAAAAGAGGTGAAGTGTAAATTGCAGAAATGTTCAGCATATCAAGATCTACATACTCTGAAATTTTGAAGAAAATCCAAATGCCTGTGTTGCAGTTATTAACTCTTTTTTCACAAAAAAAAAAAGAGAAAAAATTCAATGCCATATGGTTATGGGTTATTTCCCTTTAAATTCTGTTTTCAAATCTTCTTTGGTTTACTTTTCTCTTTTAAGTTTTAGAGAAATGCCCTGCTATCACTTTATTAAAAATAATTATTTGTTACATAATCAAGAGCAAAAAAGTGTTTTTATACAAATTTTTACATTTTTTGAAAAAATACTTTCATAAAATATACTTATTTCACAATTTAATGATAATTGTATATAATTGTATATTGTGTCATGTAGAAATATTTGTTTGCCCACTATGCAAATATCTTTCTCAGATAAATACTGAAGTAGCATCTCAACTTCAATGTCTGCGTAACAATTCAACTGACCTGCATGGCAATGCCATGGTGATCTTCTTGCCATCACTGTGTCAGTGGTCCGTCCATCGTAAACTTTTCATTCAAACATCTTCTTCTCTGAAACAGCAGGGCCAATTCGAACCAAACTGGGCACAATGGTCCTTAGGTGGCCCCTTTTAAAAAAAATCTCTGGCAAGTCCGTATCATATCCAAGATGACCGCCAGCAGGGAACACGTTTTAACATTGGACCCTATGGGAAAGCATTCAAAGATCTTCTCTGAAACCACTGCGCCAGATGGAACCAAACTTGGTCACAATAGTCCTTCGGTGGTCCCCTTTAAAAATTTTGTCCGGCAAGTTTGCATGTCATCCAAGATGGCCGCCAGAGGGGAACTTTGTCCAAAATTGGACAATATTGCAAAAATCTTCTCCTCTGAAAATACTTGGCCAAGAGGAATGAAACTTAGTCACAATGGTCCTTAGGTGGCCCCTTTTAAAAAATGTGTTCAGCAAGTCCACATCATATCCTAGATGGCCGCCAGGAGGGAATGTGTCTTTAACATTGGACCCTATAGGGAAACATATTCAAAGATCTTCTCCTCTGAAAGTACATGGCCAATTGGAATCATACTTAGTCACAATGGTCCTTACTTGGTCCCCTTCATAAAATGTGTCTGGCATGTCNAACCTTGTTTAACCTTGGACCCCATGGGAAATCATTTAAAGATCTCCTGTGAAAATACTATGCCAATTGGAACCAAAGTGAGGCACAATGATCCTTACATGGTCTTCTTCAAGAAAGGTGACAGTTGGTCTACACAAAAATAGCTACCAGTGGGAAACATAGTTTAAATTTTGATCATATAACATCAACAAACTTCAAAATGAGACCCTTAAACAGTCAATAAACAAATTTGAAAATGAGAACCTTAAACGTGATTATTTTGACTTTTTGTGTCAGTCATGACCCAGGTGAGCGATACAGGCTCTTGAGAGCCTCTTGTTAAAAAAATGGTCAAAGGTCAAGTCCACAGTAACTTATAGCTATAAAATAGGTTAATTTGGTCTCCGGATGATAACTGAAAAGCTCCATGTATCGATTTAAATGAAACTTGGATATCTTGTTGGATACCAGGAAAGTAAGACTACCTGGGTTTTAAGGGAGAAAGGTCAAAAGTAAAGGTCAGAATGATTGAAAATGGATTAAATCTGTTAGAAATTCTTATTTGGTTTCTTTATGATAGCTGGAAATGTTCATAAGACTATGATATTATGTTGCATGTACAGGGAAGCAAAAATCTTAATTAATTTAGGAAAAATCAGATCGAAAGACAAGGTCACCATTTTTGAAAATATTTCAAAATATTTTCCAGAAAGCATCTTTAAAAATAGAAATTTGACTCACTCAAAATTTGTCAGAAAGGAAAATTTGTCAGAATGTTGAGTAACAGCTATATAAGAAAAGAAGAAAATAGATGGACAATTGAACTTTGAAAAGTTATCATTCATTTCAAGTCAAATATAACCACATAATATATAAATTTGGCTTTTACAACCAAGCGACTTAAAATATATATACTTCAGCCAGTTCTTATCAAGCAAGGATCAGTATTTCTCTAATTTCTAGCAAATTTAACCAACACCTAACTGATGTGATAAAAAATATTTCTCATCTTTATAGAGAGAACAACTCACATGGAATTTCCTGCCAAATCTATTTGGAACATAATCCTCATGCAGTGTTTTACATTATGTCATTAGAGAAACATTTTCTACAACTTAAACATGTTAATTATGAAATTTTTCACATCTTGTTAAATAAATTTTCAAATGTTTAAAAACTCTGCAAGCCTTGTTTTCAAAAAATTATTTAACTTGATGTGAGAAATTTCATAATCAACTTAGTTTTTGTAGTAGAAATTTATATATATGAAAAAGAAAGGAAATAGGGTAAATGTCAAGGCGACAACATCCCATCCCTAGTTTAAAATGACCCAAAACAAAGCATCTAGGGGGCATATGTATAGTATAGTGATATTTGGGGGGGTCAGTTGTTCAAGTTTTTAAGTTTCTATGAAGAATACTGATTCTTATACTGATGAATTTCAATCAGACTTTAAAGTATTGTTAATTCTGACGGGCTTATATAGTTTGTAATGTGAAGTCATCAATTCATTGTAAATTAGAGGCATTTGTTATGAGAGATTTGTTTGAAATTTTTTGGTCATTGATCAAAGGTTGATGGATACTTTAGATGATGCCTTTATTAAGGACAACAAGAAAAGCCCATTTCTATTGGTCCCATTCAAAAATGGTATCTTGCATTGTCTGCACCTCATTCAAGATAGCTGTCATTGGAACAGACTATTAACTCCTCTGAACTAATTGGTCAATTAGAGCCAAACTTTATAGGCAAATTGGTTTTGGATAGTTCCCCTTCATGAATATTAAACCTTATAAGTCCCCATGCCTGCCAACTTTTGAAAATCGCTATGGGGTTTTGCTGCCTGTCAAATAAGGAAACTCCTTGTAACTTGGCTATAGGGGGTCTTATGGTATGCTTTTATTAGTGTTCTTATGTGTCTCATTATTACATTGAACTCTTCCTTAATTGTTTAATTGTCTTCAAGTGTCTTTTATTTGGAATTTCAGCTTTTGATTTTTGAGGCCTCCATGGGGGTTTCCCTTAAAAAAACCCAGAAAGCAGGAAGGTTGGCAGGCCTGAGTCCACATCCTTTTCTAAACAGTCAAAACTGTATGGAATCGGCTGCAATAGATGAACATATTGTGTGAACATCCCGGGGTCATAGGTTGATAACATATATAGGTAATACCAAGATAAATTAACAATAGACCTTTTGTGGACTGTTTTAGGGTAACTTGGTCTATTTCACCTTGTAAGGGTGCATTATAAAGAGGCCAATACAGACTTTTACTGCCTAGTATTGCTATCTACTGGAAACATTAATTTTAGTCCTTTTACTGTTTTGGGAGAGAAAATGTCATTCAGGACCATTTTATCAAGACAGAAATTAAATCTGTCTTTTATCTGTTTCTCTTTATCAGTTTTCCTCTATGACTGACATTTTCTTCAATTAGGAGTTTCAAATTTTGACAGATACTTTCAAAATTATCAAGATCAAGCACAAATAAGGAATGTAAATTCTGTTATTGTTTCGAATTAATCAAATTCACTTGCCAAATCATTTGTTTTTGAAATAATTAAAGGAAACCGAAATGCATGCTTGAATAAAAGCGAAGATAAAATGTCTGACGTGATTGATCTATTCTTTGGTTCCAGTCAGTATTATTTCACTTCAATGCAGATTATTAAATCATCCTGGAACAAACTTTTGACAGAAGTTGATGGTTATTGAAACATGGTAACTTATTAGAAATGTTCTGTTATGTAACATATTGGATCTGTCATATTCTGTAACTAAAGATGAGTTATGTAGTTATAATTAAAAGAAGTTTGTATGTCTTAAAAACACTTCTTAATAACAAGTGGGTACAGTTTTTACAAGCAATAAATTATGTAGTTGCTTTTTTCTGTGACATGTCCTGTTGGTTTTGTTCATGTAAAAATTGTATTTAGTATACCATGTAAGTGGTATTGATGTGTCATTGAAGTGCCACATTTATGTGATGCCACTTTTGGTTTTAATAGGAGTTCACTCTGTTAGTCTGGCCATAGACAAAGATTCACAGAAAGCGAGACAGGCATGCAAAGAAGGACAGATTTGCCAAATTTGTCACAAAGATCAAAGGAAAAAATTAAAAGATCAAAAGGAATTGCCGCAAATTTGGATAAGCTACGAGTGAGTCTTGCCCAAATGGCATGAGACATGGCATGAATAGGTGCAGACCAAGAACTTTAGGTTCTGATCCATCAACAGACACAGGCTGCCAGCAGTGAACTTAGTTTTAACATTTTCCCCTATTGGAAATGTATACAAAGATCTTCCAGAGAACTGCAAAATATACTTAAACCAAACATGGCATGAATGATTTTGAGATGCTGACCAAGTGTTGTTACTTTGGTGCTGATCTGTCATCCAACATGACTGTCAAAGTTGTAATTGATTTAACATTGGACCCTATGGAGAATTGCATCTTGCATCTTGCATCTTCCTCTAGAGAAAGTGTAAAATGGATTAAAACAAAACATGACATGATTGTTACTTTTGAGGGGCTGACTAAGATTAAGCAGGCAGTATGGAAAAATAGTGATTCAGAATTAAAATACAATAAATACCCAAGTTGCATAACAAGCAGTAATTGTTAGACCATATGACATGAAGTTTTCTTTATATAGTTTGAAAATTATACCCTTTCAATGTAGAAGTTTATTCGACTTGATATATTGGACATGGTCCAGATGAGCAATACCGGTTCTGGAGAGCCTCTTGTTATTAATTACATTGTACTCTGAAATTTGTTTAATTTCTTTGCTAGATCTGTATAAAAAGACACCCCATCTTTAAGAACCTAATTTTAGACTCCTATTCAGTGATATATAAGTTTTCTCTGTAGTAAAACTTTCAATTATAATGGCAGTGTAGAAGTATAATGGTGTATTATTACAATTCCAGTTATACATGGGAAAATCATTTGGTTCATTAGTGTTCTATTCAGGACTTTTATGGTATATTGCTGCAGATCTAAAGTAGAATCTGGTTTTTTTAGTCAATATCTATTTGACATCTTATTCTTAATCTCTTCGCTATAATTAGTTTGATCTTGTTTGTCAGACGTAATTCTAGACATTATGGTTCTGACAAGAATCATCATAGATTTAATATGTTTTCGGACAAAACTAATCAAATTTTGATTGGTCAGTTGTCATTTTATGTAATTGGATACAAAAAACAGGTCATGATTTGTAATTTGTCTAACTTGTATTTGACCATAAAGTACTTAGTTAGTAGCCATTGTGTTATTGTATTCAGTATAAATATCTTGTGATGACCATTTGATATTGTAGTTAGTAGCCACAAAGTGTTTTATTGTATAACTATCTGTCCTAACAATTCTTAAATATGTAGGGAAAGGATTCAGATTATTACTTGAATTTTTTTCCAGTATAAAGACGATCAGTTTTAGATGATTCTGCTTGTAAAATTTTATATGCAGTTGACAGTAGCCATCTTTGCTAGCCAAGGGTTACGATCCGGTCCCCCCTCATAACCATTCACTAGCGAAGATGGACTGTAACAAAATCCATGACATTTTGCTGCTTGCAGCATGGGTATTATACACATACTGTCTGTAATTGAGGATGGTATACTAGATGACCACAGGAAGGAAATATATCGCCCGAGATGGCAGTTGAGGGCGATATTCTTTTTTGAGTGTGGTAATCTAGTATGCCATCTGAAATTAACGACAGTATGTGTTATATTATACTGAACATCTTGACTATAAATACTGCTTCAAGTAACATCAATGACATCACTGTACAATTAGATCGGGTGTAATAGGATGGTATAATCAACAGGGAGTGGTATACCAAAATACCACCCTTATGGTTAACCAATCAAAATCTAGGAAATTCATGCGAAGTATGATATAATAGCGTATTTAATGGAACTGTCTGGCTTTCCATTCTACCATTGTGTTCATACTTTTGTTTGCTTCTTGTGATTGACGTTATCAAGAGCTGAGGTTAGCTCATTGATGAAAAAGTTAAAGGTCAAAAACACAGACTCTGATGTATTGAATGATGATAGACACTTTTGATTTTAGTTTCATTACAAGAGTTGCCTCTTGAATTAAAAAATGAGATCCAGGTTACAAAGGCAGAGACACTTATAGGAAATACAGACCTCCAGTGGTCAATTAGGCCACTAAAGATTTTGTTTAAACCAAGCCTGTGATACAACATCATTAATGGTAGTAAAGGCATTCACAGTATAGATGCAGATCTCTATGATTTACTTTTATTTTACTTAATTTGAGCAAAATGAGAATCCATGCTTTTTAGCTCACCTGGCTAGAGCCAAGGTGAGCTTTTGCCATCACTTTTCGTCCATCGTCCGTCCGTCTGTCTGTCGTCCGGCGTCCGTCCGGCGTAAACTTTTCATTCAAAGATCTTATTCTATTAAACTACTGGGCCAATTGAAACCAAAACTTGGCCACAATAGTCCTTAGATGGCCCCCTGCAAAAAAGTTGTTTTTCAGATCCGCGCTATATCCAAGATGGCTGCAGCGGGGATCATAGTTTTAACATTGAACCCTATGGGAAAACACTTTCAAAGATCTTCTCCTCAGAAACTACTGAGCCAATTAAAGCCAAACTTGGCCACAATAGTCCATAGATGGTCCCTTACAAAAAAGTTGTTTTTCAGATCTGCCCTATATCCAAGATGGCCGCCAGCGGGGATCATAGTTTTAACATTGGACCCTATGGGAAAACACTTTCAAAGATCTTCTCCTCTGAAACTACTG
>MJUU01008228.1:0-23629 GCA_002080025.1 Modiolus philippinarum
TATTATTATTATTATTATTATTCTTTATTATTCCAGCCAATAGTTGTTCATGAAATTACTCAGTGATGCATCATCAGAACTTCATGAAACTTGGCACAAAGTTGGATCACTATTTGACGATGTGCGTTTTAATATTTTTATTTTCAGAATGGCCGCCATTTCCAAGATGGCCTTCAAAATGCGTTAAAATTTCAACTTTGTCGGATTTCACCGAAAATTGATTTCTAGGTAGATTTTGACACTGCGAACAAGATGAAATCATCGAATTGGCTGCCAGGGGCGACATCAGCTATTGCTTGCAATTGCAAATCTAGTTATTATTCTTCTTTCCCTTTATTCTCGTCCACAATGAACTTGTCCGCACAAAATCTCAGAAACCATCAGACGTAGAGCTTTCAAATTTTGTAGGATATTAGCCCCATGTATCTAGATGTGCAATCATCAAAAATTTTTTGAAAGAGGGTCCATTAAGGGTACATTTGGGGGCTCAAAAGGGGGTGGGGTCGTCCTATAGTAACCCTATGGGAAAATTAAATTTTGAATGATTTTCATCATATTCTTCACTGTTTCTCAAAAACTATTAACACTAGCTCCATGAAACTTCATCAGAAAGGTTATGGTCATGTAAGAAAGGGTTCAACAGCATTGGAAATTTCAAAATAACTACCGTTGCCATGGAAACCATGCCAAAAAATGAAAATTTGGGGAAAATAGTAGTTTTTGATGATAATAGTATTTTAATTACAGCAATATGTATTAAATAGGTTATAAGGGGAACCCCTGCCTAAATTTTCTTTGGAAAAAGATCTGTAATTGGATGTAATGGACAAAAGAGCATTTGGTTGCCATGGAAACAACACCAAAAGCATATTTTTTGGGGAAAATCAGGTTTTCTGATAAAAAAGAAGGAATTTTGAGAAATATGTATTACATAGCTTATAAGGGGAACCCCTGCCCAATTTTTTTTTGGAAAGTGTCTGAAATTGGATGTAATGGACAAAAGAGCACTTTGTTGCCATGGAAAAAAATCAGGAACATATTTTTTGTTTAAAAATTGAGTTTTGTGACAAAAAAAGGAATTTTGAGAAATATGTATTAAATAGGTTATAAGGGGAACCCCTGCCCAAATATTTTTTGGAAAGAGTCTGAAATTGGATGTAATGAACAAAAGAGCATTTCGTTGTCATATAAGCAAAACCAGAATTTTTTTTTACATAGGTTATGAGGGGAAACCCCTACCCAAATGTTTTTCAAAAGGGAGTCTCGTAATGCCTTGGTATCCGATATGGGAGTTCGTTTGGGAGACTTTTGTGTTTCGCTTGCGAACACAGTTATTACTTGTTATACATGTTAACAACATATAGTCAAATGTACAGCATGAAATCAATATGTACAACACCCAACAATTTACAAACACATATTATTTTATATCATTTGAAAGAATATAATGGGAATGGTGGCATTTACTGTTTTTTACTTGTTTGCTGCCAAAACCCATTTCGATCCCTATATATCTTTTGAAACGGTTTTTAGAGTAAGGTAAGTGAGAACTGAACCGTCAATCTAAAACGAATAATCCAAGGACAATGGCAACATCGGAAAAACAAAGAAACAGAGACTTTACATGAGTACGACACAGAAAGGAAAAATGAAGACACATACACAAAGATGAACAACACGAAAAAAAAATTGGGTTAGGTCAGATGCACCGGTAGAGTAAGCATCCCCGGCTTCTTAAAAGACACCCGCCGTGTTTAACATGTCAAATCCGGTAGTAAAGTCAAATCTGCTGGAGGAAACAACAATTAAGCTTTAAAAGGGAAAGATCTGTTGTAACCTTTGAAACGGATATCCCATAGCGGTCCACAAGATGATGATGTCGACCGTAAAACTTCTGGAGGGATGACTTCAAGTTTGGGGTAACATACCCTTGGTAGGTTGTTTAAGTAGCCTATTTGTCAGCAACCGGGCTCTATCAATTAAGTCGCTGTATCGACCACAGGTCCTTGAATAGCAAATAAGTTGGGAGATGTAAACTCCGTATGCCGGCGCTGTTGGAATGTTGCTACAAAGAAAAGGGAAGCTGACTATTAGAAAATAGAGGAAAAAAAGGTTATAGAGAATATTTATGCAAGCAAAATGTTAGAATAAACAAGCATTTAATATTTTTAATAATGCTTTCCTTCTGCATGTTCTTAATTATCATTCTAATTAAAATTGAAACATCAATCTGTAAAATAACACAAATTGAAATATTTTTCAATCATTTATCTCTTTAAAGGGAGTCCATCTGATTCGTTCGTTTTTCTAACGTCCATCTTGAAAACCGCAGGTTAACCTTTACGTTTAACCTGATTTCTCGGAGACGATTTGTCGGATCTTCATGAACAATTTTAACACTCATTCATCATAACAAGGAAATTGTTTAGTTCCATTTGCAGGGCGTTGGATGGGGCATATGTGTCTTCGGAGACACATTCTTGTTTTAAATCACATTTTATAACAGTTTAAGTGAGAGATTTACAAATTCTTATAGATACTTTCGATAACTTTATTTATATTGAATCGGACATTGTGTTTTACTAAGGTATTAGGCTTTCAATGTCCTTGAAATTTTACCTCATTTAATATTTCATGAGTTTAATGTGGATCCCTAATTTGCATTTGATGAAGTAATTATACTTTAATAGTCTCATATTAATTACATGAATTTAAAGGTTTAGTCCTTCACGGGAATCCTTCACGAGCTCAATTGTTCGTTACTTGATCCTTAACGAGCAGAAAATATAAATTTTGATGTTTTCATTGTAGATATATTGGATATAAAAGTAATTTTTTGCATATGGTCATTGCAATATCACAGTTTATCAATATCTTGGAAATGAAGTCTATTTTTCTACCGGATTCGACTTTACTACCGGAGTTGACATGTTCAATACGGCGGGTGTCTTACAAGAAGCAGGAGATGCTTACTCTACCGGTACACCTGATCTCACCCATGCCTTTTTTATTGGGTCCGTTTTGTTCATCTGTATGTGTGTCTTCATTTTTCTTTTTTTTTGTCCCGTACTCAAGTGGTGTCCTTGTT
The DNA here is from genome assembly GCA_002080025.1 of Modiolus philippinarum. Classification (NCBI taxonomy): domain Eukaryota; kingdom Metazoa; phylum Mollusca; class Bivalvia; order Mytilida; family Modiolidae; genus Modiolus; species Modiolus philippinarum. The sequence continues at coordinate 3,089 of MJUU01008228.1, forward strand.
TCTTAGTGTGTCTGATTTTGCCATTGTCCATGGATTGTTCGTTCTTTTTTGGTTCGGTTCTCACATACTTTTAAATAAAATAAACGAAATAACACTTTTTGTAACCCTATCTTCACGTAGGAAATGTGGGTGGGGAGTCTGCCTTTAACGATTTTGAGAAAACTATGCTAATTCCAACCATGAATTTTGCATGGATTTGCATGGATTGATAGGTATTGTTGAACCATTTTGACAGACATATTTAGAATTTAGAAATCAGTCCACACAAATAGAATAGAATGAAATAATTACTTACTGGCAATAGTTTCCTGAATAGATAGTCCTTCACGAACCGTTGCCTAATCCATCATGCATCCCATGCAATACTTGACTGCCATTGCATAGTCCCTTCCCGTGCATTGTTCTCGATGAACTGAATGATGTCCGTGAAATTGACAAACGGCAGTAAATCCTACATAACTAATAAGATTGCAATGTAGGTAGGTTTTGTTATGCTAAGCATTGTTGCCATTTAAACTTTGTAGTAAGTCTTCCAGGGAAGACATGTATCGCCTGCGAAATAGGCAAAAAATGTTTAGTCTCATACAAGAAGGTTTGGGACCTCTTTCTGTTACCCCATGCAAAGGTGCAGAAGACAAGAATAGTGTGTTCAAGATTTAGAGAAAAATGTGATAATTTTTAAGACACGAAAAAAATTCAAAGTTTTGTCAAACAGGAAGTGGGCATGTGTGAGATCCAAAACCTTTTTACACTGTATAGTTCCTGATACCGATACTCCGTATTGAATTACAGAAGGATGGGATGTGTGTTTCCTGAAAATGATATTTTCAAGATGCAAAAAAAAAAATGTAAATCCCGTCAAACAGGAAGTTGGCATGTGAAAGATCCAAAACTCTGTTACAAGGTATAGGTCCCCATACTGATACTCCATGTTGATTTGCTGATATTTGCAAAATATGACACAAATTTTCAAGACGCAAAAAATATTCCAAGTTCCGTAAAACAGGAAGTGGGCATGCGAGAGATCCAAAACTCTGTTACACGGTAAAAGTCACTATACTGATACTCCATACCAAATTGCAGAAGGCTGGGATATGTGGTTCCTGAGAAAAATAAGACAGAAATTTTTTGTGACGCCGACGCCACTCGACGACGACGGACGACGGACGCAAGACGACGGATAGTGATTCCTATATGTCGCCACTGCGTGAAGGCAGGCAACACAATAATACCCCTATTTCCGATTCGTTTTAAATAAGTACAATGAAATGGGTTCGATTACTCCAATATAGGTCATTAGATGTTTCAATGTTGTTATTTGCTATAAAAACGTGTTAAACTTTGTGTTCTTTTTTAAGAATCAAAGTTTGCACTTAATTTAGTCAATAAATTCAATGGTGTGAAAAAAGCTATAAGCGAACGACAAGAGTGACAATATCTCGCCTTGCCTTTTAGGCCAGATGAGCGAAAAAAAAAAGAATTGAATAAAACCAAGAAGTAAATCTTCCAGGGAAGACATATGTCGCCTGCGAAATAGGCCAAAAAAAAATGATTAGTCTCATACAAGTTCCGTCAAACAGGAATGGCCATGCGAGAGATAAAAGACTCTGTTACACAGTATAAGTAACCATACTGATACTCCATGCCAAATTGCAGAAGGCTCCTGAGAAAAATGTGACAGAAATTTTCAAGATGCAAAAAATATTCTAAGTTCCGTGAAAAAGGAAGTAGTCATGCAAGAGATCCAAAACTCTGCTACACGGTCAAAGTCACCATACTAATACTCCATGCCAAATTGCAGAGGCTGGGATATGTGGTTCCTGAGAAAATGTGAACGCAGGAGAAACAAATACCGAAGTTGCTGTAAATTTAGTTTCTGCATATGGCCATTTCAACAACACACGTCTCTTCAGTGCAGATAGAATCTAAACATTTGGAAGACCATAAACTCAAAGATGTTTAAAAACTGATAGAGAACAAATAACCAAATATGATCTAAAACAGCTGAAGGCAGAGCTTTGCATGCGAGAGATACTCCTTTGTTTTATAACATTTACAAAAATTTAGATATTGCAGGTTTTCAAATAAATTGGGTTTTTGGTAAGCACCAAAGTACTGACTACTGGGCTGGTGAATACCCTCGGGGACTAACAGTACATCAGCAGAGGCATCGGCCCAGTGGTATGTATGGATTATTAACGTGTTGATTTCTCTCTAAGAAAATATTTCTTTCTTTGTTAGCAAAAGCATTTGCATAATAGATGACTTGTTTTTGAACCAATCGGTCGTCATTTTACTCTTGTCTGGACCAAAATATGTAAACACATTGGCAATTACAGTTGGAATATTGGCTTCTTGTATCCTTTGTTTAGTGAAAATAATATAAGGGACCGACCATTTAACTTGAAAAGGGAGGGGGCTATGTTTTTTTTCTCAAAAATATTTTGGAGCTGATTTTATGTGAAAAAAAATATTTTGGCTGCCAAAATAATGAAAAAAAATTTCCTGAAGGAGGCTTTCTGCCCCCAAAAATAATGTTAATTTTGAAAAAAATAGTTCGTTGATACACGTGAAAAAAATTTAAAAAAATTTCTGTCCTGAAAAAAACCCATAACCTCCCTTCCGATCCCTAAAGTATATTGTTTCAATAAAACTTGTTTACATAATATCATACTTAAAACCTTGATTTTATTTTTATGACAAAGCCTTTTGATGTTGCAATCTTTTTTTTAATGAAACTCTAGATAACATTTGTTGAATAATATGTTTATCTAAAAAGCAATACTGCTGATAGAATACACATATACATTTACAAATATATTATTAATATGCAACTTCAATGCCGTCCTTGCGCCTAACGTATGCTAACCAGATATCAATTCTGGCGAAAATTGATAACTGTGTGTTACGAGGGTTTGAGTAACTTAAGACATTGATTATATAATACTATATACTTTTTAGCGACCAACAACATTGACAAGCCTTACATTTTTTAAAAATTCTCATTGCGAACGTTCCCTTCTGATCTTTTTGTTCCCGCAATTTTTCTTGATTTGTCTTTAGAAGTTCATTGACATTAGAAACTACAAACTATTTTCGAATTACGTTCTTCACAATTCATTACCTCAAGTTAGCAAGTCATCAAGTTTTCTGTGTTCTAGTTTTTGCCCTGTCTTTGGACTTCGATTTTTGTAAATTCCACTCCTTTGTTCCTTCGGTATTCTACTGCCGTTGTTATACATATGAAAAATTTCACATCCAATCTTATGAGCAAAATAACATTAAAAACTTTACATAGTTATTCTATTTTGATACAACTCCGTTTTATGCAATGCCCTCAATCTTGTAATTGCCCGCCTGTCTCCCAAAGGGTTTCGACTGATAACTTCTAAACGATGTCATATACCGTCATCAATCTTGGAATGATTGTTTACCACAAAACTTAGAGACCAAATTCAATTTAGGATTCAGTGCAGCCCTTTTCACAAAAATATCTTACGATAAATTTTAATCGTAAGTTTTTTTGTGAAAAGGGCTGCAGACCTCTTGGCACTTCCAAAAAAAATTCAATGTGGTCATGAATGTAAAACGTTTCCCTTGAAGCTTTAATTTTTGGGGGCTTTCCTACTCATAACTTATGAACAAAATTACACAATTTCTTCAAACTTATTATTCAAGTTGCTTAAGATTAAACTTGGATACGGAGAACAATTTGGCTCTTTGATTATGCCCCTTAGAGTTTAAAAATTGTTTGATATCATGTAATGTAACTTAACTATTTTGGAATATTGTTTTTTTTTTGTTGCGGGCAGACCTCCGACACAGTGGTGGCAAAAACTAATCATGGCACAGCCAGGTCGTCAATATAGTCAATACATACTACTTTTTTTGTTTTTTTGTTTTTTTTTTTTATCATTTTCGAATATTAAGTACGTTTGTAATTTATCACAACTGAAACAATGGAAAAGTGTATGGGCTTTTTCCAAACTCGTGCAGTAAATGCTAAAACGCATGGAGTACTGAATAATTTATACACGACGACTATCTCTGACGTTTTACCACCCTCCAACCTTTTTCTTGTGTAAAATATATGAGATTCGATCACTTTTTACTTTTACGATTGTTCTGAAAAAGAAAGATATATACTTAGTGGTGACTTCAAGATGAAGAACAACAATAAAAGTGTGTTCCGATGTATTTGTAGAGATTTGTCTGATATGCATTACCTCCATATCCTTCCATTGTTCAATAAGGACTGGAGTTTGTCTCTCCTACAGAGTAAAGAGATTCCCAGTGCAAGAGATGTTTGCTCTCTATCCATTTCAGTTATGGTGTACTTGTTCTTTAGAGATTATATAATATGAATCGTATCATACTTTCAAATTTTGGCGTTTATTTTTTTCTAGTTTCTAAATCTTATTCTGACAATCCTGTCTATAGTTCCCACATTTCTTGCTTATAATACAAAGTTTTCTTGCAAGTGCCTGTACGCTGTGATTGTACTTTAATCAGGCAACGAACGACAGCAGTTGGTTGCACTTTGCCAATTTTATGTTTGTTGATTATCTCGCATCCACGAACAATAGACAATATACATGACAATAGCGTTGCTCGACATTTAGTAATAAATTCCACTCAAACCAGTGCTAGGGGCCCTCTTGAACTTACTATGAGGTATGGGCATAGCTTATTGTTGAAGGCCTTATGGTGACTAAGATGAAGAATTGAAGAGACTTTGTCTCATGTGCATTTACTCCATATCCTTTCATAGTGATTGATTGATTGATTGATTGATACGGGGTTTAACGTCATTTCCAGCAGTATTTCAATTATTTCATGACGGTCAGTTTTAGTGATGGAAGAAACCGGAGTGCACGGGGAGAACCACCGATCTTGGGCAGGTAACTGACATACCTTATCATTTACGATTGTAAGTCGAGTGCACCTTTTTTGTAAGTACAATGAGGGCGCGAACTCACATCGCAGTTGTGATAGACTATAGTGGTTGTATAGGTAGTAGAATCCTTTCATTGTGAATTTTGTAAATGGGTTCAATTTTTCAGGGAAATAAATATGCTCTATATTTTTTTTATTAGTTTGGATATTTTAAAAACTCTTCTCATTTGCAACCTCAAAGCACAGGAATTCCAGATCTGTAAAGACACATGTATCACTTGATCGTTAAACGTAAGATAGAATATGTTCATGTGGTAGTTGAATGCATTATGCAATAAGTAGATTTGTTAAGATTTTTACAAAAATTGAAGTGAACACATTGTTATCGTTACTTCCACATGTAACCTATAATGACAATTAAAAAAAAATCAGTACCAAAGTTTCTCATGATTTTTGTGAAGAGTGAGAATCAAATATTTGCGACAATCGCCCTCTGTCAGTGAGGATGGAATGGGGCATCTCAATTTTCAGTTTAACATATATTAATCGATTATATTTTTTACAACTTTATCGATGCCTCTGCTGGTGCCATATCGTCCAATACTCTGGTAATCCACAAGAAAAATATATATACTCGATGAATAGTTTTGCTGGTGGACTGTTACTCTTCGATGTGGTGGACTGTTACTCTTCGATGTTATCACCAGCCGACGTGTCCAGTACTTCGAAATGGCCAGAAAACGAATTTTTAGAAAACTGTTATTAAGGTTAAAAATTTTAATAAAACTAAGGAGTATCTTCCTTGTTTCCAGTCCTGTCCTCCCCTTCTCGTTTAAGTTCTTAAGGTTATTCTTTTATAACTTTCAATCATACTTTTATATCTGATCTGCCAAACGTTTTATTTTATATGCACTGCAGAGACCTAAGTTGTCAAAATGACAGAAAAATCTGTCGAACACAATTTACCGCTATTTCGATTTTTTTTTATTTTAATGTCTCTTTTGGTAAACACCGAGGGTGTCATCCTGCCAGTCCTTCAGTATTTTGGTATTGACAATCTACAGCATTAAAAACACCGATTTCCAAACGTCTCATTAGGGCTAACCTGATTTCCCGAATTTAAAACGACCAAGTCACTATCCGTCCGGTAAAACTTTTGCTTATGCTTTAATCTATGCTCTTTCTGCATTGACATTGGTTAGTAGGTAAACATACTGGAACATCTGAATGATCTTATTTTCTATTTACTTTTACCAACACTATTTACTTTTGTTTAACATCGCTTTTATCGATAGGGTGACAGCTGAAAAATAAGAACAGAATTATTATGTCATACTTAAAATTATCTTTAAATTTATTATTTGTTGACGCGATCATAAATAATTTGCTTTAAGTTAAAAACTCAAACTTATGTAAACAGTCGTTTCGATTTAGAGAAATTGGCGGATAAAAAGTTATATGCTATTCAATGCTATTGTATCTTTTAAATCGCTTTAATTATTGAATGTATGCACATAAGATAATGCATATCGTGAACCTCTTGGTAAATTGTAGTCCTTAGTTACCTACTTGTAATCCCAGATGACCATTTTTATTTAGTTTCTTTTGTTTTGTTTTTGTTTTGTCATCTAAGTTTTCTGATTTGGTCTGCACTGAAGCAATATTGGTTGTCGATATAGTGCCATCCGCAGAACTTGGGTTCGGTTTTAATAGTTAACTTATAACAACACATGCAAACAACTAATGCTTAAGTTCATTTTTTTTCTTCTACTTGAATCGACTTAACTACCGATATTGACATGTTCAATACTTGGGGTGTTTTATGAGCACTCTACTAGTGCACATGATCTCGCCCATACTTTTTCATGGAATCAGTGTTATTCATCTTTGTATGTATCTCTTCATTTTTCTTTTCTGTGATGTACTCATTGGATGTTATTGTTTCTTCGCGCTTCCAATCACAAATAAATCTCATAACGCATTTTTAAACGAAATCCCTTTGATGGGGTACAGTAGTACAACAATTGTAAATATTAATTAATGTTAATATTTGTTCAAATATACATTTTTCTGTGGCAAATTATTATCTATTATAAAACATTATAAGCTAAACGCTTTCAATGTTTAAGCTTTTAACAGATTTAAGCTCAAAAATCGTTTTTGCGTCTAAATGCTTCAAAAAATGTCACTTAATACCTTTTTTACCTATATTGACAAGTCTTTAAGTCACAGAGGTATGATTTTCCATCAATTAAAATTATTTCAGGTCAACATACTTTTCAGCTAAAACTTTCAGCTAAATACTCATTTGATTCTTTTAGTTATTTGTTCTCTTTCAGCTTGTAACGTCTTTTGTTTTTATTTTTGTCTTTTGAAAGTTTTGATTTGATCTGCGTTGAAGGGACACTGTTTTTCGAAATGACCATCTATATAAACTTTGTTTATAAGAGCTTCGTTATTTTTTTTTTAAATTTATCACCACTGGATGGATGTCTGGGATGGTGGACTTTCCTAACAGGGATTTGCATCCAGTTCAGTCAATCTGAAAACCATTTATATTTGGAAAATTACAAAATCTATTGTGCATTCAACTCTTTCAAAGCTCTGTTCCTATCTGGTTTTCGATTTTTTTAGATCCCATATTATTTAGTTTCTTTCAGCATTTGTATTGCTTTTGTTGATCTGATTTGGTCTGCACTGAAGAAACATTGGTTATCGATATGGCCATCCACAGAAACTGGTTCGGTATTAAAAGTTAACATATTACACCAAATGCAAACAATTCCACGATTCTAATAAATTGTCTGAAACTTAAAGATTAATTCTTTGGAATTATTTTTTTTAAATCATTCTCACCCATTTCTTAAATGAATTATCAGTAGCTTGTCAAATACCTTGGCGATTAAAAACAAAACTTTGAATTTCCCGAGGCCTTTAGAATCGTTTTGAATTGCTATTGGATCTAATTTCAAATTCTCATCAATGTTAATATTGAATAATAAATAAATATTTCATCAATATAAAGTACATTTGCAGTTCACGCATACTTTTGCACAGAGGCAAGTAAACTTCCAAGAAAGAAGGCATAAATTTAGGGTTATTTTCACAGCATAAATTAAGCTTGTAATCAAGTAATGATCATTTCACTTTTTATGAAAATAATTATCGATATGGAGTAAATGTACACGAGACAAAGTATCTACAAATACAAAGCAATGGAAGACATTCTAGAGTGCTTTTGAAGACAATACTCGTGGGAGGACACTGAGTACCAAAACCAGTATAAAAATGGTTTGCCCTCCCAAATAGAAGTTAGTTTATTTTGAGTGACGAATCTATGACGAATTTTAAGAAAAACCTACAAAAATTGTCAAAATTGCATTCAAGTGGCGAGTAAAGTGGCTGAATATTTTATCTAATAGTATCAAATGCATTTAAACTGATTTTTATTTGATAGTGTGTATATAACAGACGACCTGTTCAAATATTTTTAACCGGGTTTTCCATCGAAAAAATCCGGTTATTAAAATGGTGAAAATGGCGGGATGGCGGCTGCCAAATGGGTACATCATTTGTTCCGGAGCAAATCTCCTACAGTATTTGAGACAGGAAGTTTTTATTTTGCAGATCAATTGTACATATATCAAAGATGTGCATGGTACTTTGATTTTGATTTTTGATAATTTATGTCAAAAATATCAGTTGTTGAACTAAGTCGTTTTCACGTCAATTTTTAACAAATAGGGTACCCCCTTTGTCCGGAGCAAATATACAGTATTTGAGACAGGAAGTTTTTATTTAGCAGATCAATTGGACATATATCAAAGGTGTGCAGTGTACTTTGATTTTGATTTTTGATAATTTATGTCAAAAATATCAGTTGTTGAACTAAGTCGTTTTTACTTCAAATTTTAACAATAGGGTTCCCCTTTTGTCCGGAGCAAATCTCCTACAGTATTTAGGACAGGAAGTTTTTATTTTGCAGATCAATTGTACATATATTAAAGTTGTGCATGGTATTTTGATTTTTGATAATTTATGTCAAAAATATCAGTTGTTGAACTTAGTCATTTTACTTCAAATATTTACCAATAGGGTGTCCCATTTGTCCAGAACAAATATCCTACAGCTTAAAAGACAGGAAGTTTTTATAATGCAGATCATTTGTACATGTATCAGAGGCGTGTACAGTACTTTTATTTTCCATTTTGATTAAAATCCAAGTTGCTGAACTTTCAGAAATTGGCTACTTTGGTGGAAGGTTTAAGATTGAAAATTAATAAAAATTATGAACTTGTACATTTCAAATATTCAAAGTCAACCCATGTGTATGATATACTGTCCTTGTGAAAGAAAACCCGGTTTGCTGTCATATTAACAGCTTTCCTCTCGTTGGGAAAATGCATTAACAATCTTGGTATGCTAAAGGGAATAATACGCGAGAAAGTGGCCTTAAATTTTTACAAAATAACAACTTTATTTCTTGTACTTCCCATGTAAACATCTATGATGATCATATTATAATTAAAGAAGATATCGCCTCTAATTTATCTTTTGAACCAAGGATCAATAATTACTTTTAACGAAAAATGTTCATACCCCCTTGATGGGTTCCATTTATTTACTCTGAAAAATGATGTAAATTAATTTAATGTTCAATACACTGCGCTGTTTGAAGTGCAGAAATATTTGTAAGATTTCGAGGATGTAACTTGTGTTAAATAAAAATATCTTATAGGTGAATAACAAAGTAATAGATTTCAAATACAGCTTTACAGATGTATTGAAGGTTATTTCATGTCATGTAGTCCCTGTTTGTGTCGAAAACACTTAATTATGAGGAAAATTTTGTCGAATAAACGATTTCTGGACACTCTTTGAAATATACATCGTCGAAATAGCACTGTTCAATATCATATTAGTTTTGTCTCTCCTATGAGTCGGTCCGTTCGACACCAACTTTCTCTTACATCTTTTATCGGATTGCAACTTAAATAGATTTTTGACTACAATGTTTTGTTGTGCATATTGTGTGAATGTAGTTTAAATGCGCGACCCTTTCTACAGAAGTATGGTCCTTTTTGACCTAAGTTTAGAAATTTTAGTTGTTTGCATCTTTTATCTAAATAAAAATTTAAATGATTACTGACAAAAAGTTTTAGATTCGCATTCCGTTTCATTGCCTGTTTTTAGTGGAAAAAAATCAAATTTAGTTTTCGAGTGCCACTTTTTTTTTTACCATTTTTGATTCAACTTGAAGACCCATACCACAAAAAGAGAAAGAAATCCAACCGAGTTGTTGAAAATAGCCTTGTAATGAATAAAGTATCGATATTTTTTATGGTATTCAGATAGGAATTGAGTTGGAAATTCTTATTACATAGGTAAAGAGTTTCACTTTTTGAATAAATTTCAGTAAATTTTATATGATGCTTTGAAATTGGCCAAATTAACAAAGATAAATATGACAAAATCGGAATGGTGGTATGTTTTATTTTGGTCTGTTTATTTTTGTATAAAACTGTCAAGTTTTCTCCAATTTCACGAGTTTTAGCTAAATTTGTTCTTAGAAGCTGAATAATAGAATATTTAAGCTGAAACTTTGATGCTTTAGAATTATTTTGAAAAAAAAATAAATAACTAAATGCCGAAGTTGCTGTGAATTTATTTTCTGCATTTTGACAACTTATGTCTCTTCAGTGCAGATAAAATCTAAACGTTTATCATAGATGATTATACATTTTTACACATTAAGTTGCATTCCAATCACTACAAAATGTAATAAGCATGTTATTTTTTTTTAATTTTACTTATCGACCTATTAGCCAAGGGATATAGTAAAACAAATACTTTTTACTTGATATAGTGCATGTACTTTATCTTTGAAAAAATAGGTAAAAGAGATTTAACATTTTAGGTATAAGAATAAAGACAGTTCTGAAAAATTTAAAGAATTTTAGTCAAGAGTGGCTTAAAATACCCACTGATTTTTTTTTATTTCATTAATATCATCTCTCCGACATTTTATTATCCGTCTTTGTTGAATAATCATTTTTTTAAAAAACAAATGGAGATTTTTAGAAAATTATATCTGAAAGGTCAATAATTTCAAATTTCACAAAACTTCAAAATATACTTGACAATTTTCTGGGCCCCATGTTTATTTTGTCAAATAACGTACATCAGAAAAGCATTAGCTCATACAAACACATTACTGGATGGGTTAGATATTTTAAAGTGAGGAAGGAGTAGAGGTAACAGAACACAGTAAATTTTATAATTTCTGAATATGTCTTAAATCTAAAAGTTGCCATTTATGTGTTATATCATGCTTTTTGACTTTGAACAAGTTCCATTTAGGACACAGTGATTCAGTTACTGTTAATGAGTTCATACCGAAAGAAGCATTTTTTTAAATTTCAGCAATATAAAGTCTTATTAAATCCTAACAAAAATTGAACAGATTCTAATCATACTTTGTACATTTAGTTGAAAACATAGAAAATGAAACAAGAGGCTCTCAAGAGCCCGTATCGCTCACCTGGGCCATGGCTGACATAGAAAGATGAATGGCATTTCCAATACGGTCCAAATCAAGAGTTTAAGCTATGTTCACTGCTAGACGCAACCTTGGATTGGAATTTAAAATTTAGAATGTATTTTTTCTAAAATTTCAGTTTTCTTGTTTGGTGTCAATGGCAACTGAAAGCTCCATCATCCATTATAACCCATATCAGACCCCCATTCAAAAAAAAAAAAAAAAAAAAAAAAAAACTTGGGCAGGGGTTCCCCTTATAATCTATATAATACATATCGCTGAAATTGAATACATTTTGAGCCCCTTAAAAAAAGTAGGCAGAGGTTGCCTTCATAATCTAGTTTACACATATTGCTGAAACTGTAAATAAATATGTAGCGGTTTTCTTTTTTGTAAAACTTCAGTTTTCTTCTTTGGTTTCCATGGCAACTAAGAGCTCACCATTCAAAAAAAAAAAAAAAAATGGGCAGGGGTTCCCATTATATTCAAAGCAATACATATTGCTGAAATCGACACATTTATTTATTCTATATCCTTTCAAAAACCTCTTTAAAAAATATCGTAAATATTCCACAGAACCTAATGTCTCGCCCGCAAAATACATTGTCATTATAATTTGGCCTATATTCAGACGAGGTTGCTAGGTAGAATTTCAAGAAATAACTGGCCTAAGAGACGTTCATACCAAACTTGGTATCAGACAATTTTGTACAATGACTTTTTTAATGAACGTTTGCAAAAAATTGTGTGGTTGCTAAGTAGAATCCTCCCCCCAAAAATATCTTTTTTAAAAGTTTCATGACATTTTCCACGACTGGAATCCAGGATTTTGGAAATTTTACTATAGAAATCAATCATTCATACTGTAAAGAACTGAAAAAGATATGATTGCTAGGTAGAATTAAAAAAAAAAATAACAGGTCTTTGAGAGCTGCAGAAAATGTATCAAAATAAAAATCACAGATTTTTGACTTTTGAAAATGATCATTATAACTGTAAGGAACTGAAAAAGATATGGTTGCTAGGTAGAATTCCAAAAAATAACAGGTCTTTGAGAGTTGCAGAAAATGTATCAAAATAAAAATCATTTATTTTTGCAATTTGTCTTTGAAAATGATCATTATAACTATAAGGAATTGAAAAAGATATGGTTGCTAGGTAGAATTCCAAAAATAACAGGTCTTTGAGAGTTTCAGGAAATTTACCAAAATAAGAATAAATTTTTTTTGCAATTTGACTTTTGAAAATTATCATTTTAACTGAATGGAACTGAAAAAGTAATGGTTACTAGGTAGGATTCCAAAAATAACTGGTCTTTGAGAGTTCCAGGAATGTAAATCAAAATTGGAATCGAAGACTTTTGCAATTTTATTGTTAAAAATGTTTGCTTGATTCAAATTTATTAAAAAAGCATTATTGCTATGAAGAATTTCTAAAAAAAATAGCTTGTCTTGTAGAGTTTCAGGAAATTTACCAAAGTTGGAACCATTTTATTTAATTCTTATGCTTGATAATAAAACATTGTTTAAATTTGTAATTAAATGCTAAAATTTCAAAAATTATTGGTCTTTGACATTTTCAGGAAATTTACCAAAGATGGAACCAGAATCAAAGTTCTAACAGCCTATTACACATCTGCTCATTTTATGCAGAAATTCTATTAAGATTCAAAGACTCTATTCTAATTCTTAACAACTAACATCGGATTTTTTTTTAGAAAAAAAAACTAAGTCCAAATTTGGAAAAAAAAATCCAATTGTAATTTTCTGACCATCATCTAATTTTTGACGACTTTTTGTGAAAATCCTATTAGATTTAATAACTTCATTTGACTTCTAAAAAACTTTAACCACACGGTTAAATAAATTTCTTGCCCCCCAAAAAACTAAATGGAAATACGGAAAAATAACGGAAAAACTAAATAAAAATTTTCAAAATTTTTTGCTAGAGGTAATTTTCTGACCATTTTCTTGCTCTGCCCAAATTTCAAATGATTCCATAAAGATTTGATGAAGATATTGATGTTTAGAAAACTTTAACCACAGGTTTAAAATAAATGTTCACGACAACGCCGACGGAATTTTGGATCGCTATGTCTAGTTTTCGCAACTTTCGTCGCGGTCGAGACAAAAAAGAAAAGTGGTAAAGGTTGTCCTCTTAAATTGCTGTAATTATAACATGTTTGAATAGAAAATTAAGTTTATAACATCCCCTAGTTTAATTAACCCCTTTTTAAAATATTCATTTTCATTATATCTATCTTTAAATTATAGACACTCCCTAAAAAATGTGTTGATGTACATAATTATAACTATTTGATATATATAGTACAAGTTCTAGTAATATAAAGAATATTTCTGTATGAACAATAAAACTTTTCGGCTACTTTTGTTATTGAATCAAGGGTCCAATGTTAAAACTATGTTCCCCACTGGCGGCCATCTTGGATAAGGTACGGACCTGCGGGATACACTTTTTATTAGGGGACCACCCAAGGACTATTGTGACCAAATTTGGTTCCAATTGGCCCAGTGGTTGTAGAGGAGAAGATCTTTAAATGAAAAGTTTACGACGGACGACGAACGGACGGACGACGGACGCCAAGTGATGGCAAAAGCTCACCCTGGCATAGCCAGGAGAGCTAAAAAAAGAAGGAATAACAGGAAGCATCTACAATGGCTAAACATTACAATTACATGCTACAATTTGCCAGGGAAAACACATGAAAAACACAAATAAGACAAAAGACAAACGTAAACTTGGGACAGCTGGACTTGGTACCGGCACTAGCAAAAGCCAGTGGTAATATTAAACCGGGTTATGGGTAACCAAACCTCCCCTGTATCTGTCCCGTTTTCCTATAGTATAATAAACATACCAATAAAACGCAATTACAAGTAGACTACTAACTCCATGACCACAATCTGGGAAGGAAACAAAAAGACAATACGTAATTTTGAAAGATTGGCCAAGGGGTACTCGCCGCTAATCTCTCGGCTAGCTAAAGGAGTCTAGTTTACTGTCGCACTACGGAAGAAAAATCAAGCTCAAAATTTCCCGAAGGGTTTGGTCAAGGATCATCATAAATTTCAGTAGACATCGGCAGTATCAATAAGAAGCCAGTATGCGGGTAACATTTTTAGGCCACTAGATCTGAAAGTTAATTTAACTAATGCAAGCAGAATAACTTGTTATTAATGAAATTCAACCTAAATTCATTAGCTAAAAAAACCCACACAAAACAGAAAACAAAAAACAGAAACAAAAAACCTTTCAGGTATCAGAACAAGAATTTCTCCGATGTGGATGTTAAAATAGAAAACTGATATTGCTATGGTAAAGAGAAAAAGTTTATGGTTATCCATTCTATTTAATTAAACTGTATACTGTTTACAAGTTTACAAGTACTCCAAAATCTAATATTGAATAAAGTCGATTTATTACTACTTTTCAGTACTTTATCGTTGATTTTTTGCTATGAGAGGTATCTATTAGGGCTATTTTGCTATTTTTTTCCTGAAGGGGTATGAAATCAATGAGATGGTCATTTCGTGTGCTGAAAAGGAAAGTAAAACTTGGTATTTGCTACTGTATACTTTAAATTAGGTGAATATTCTTATATACAATGAAATGTGTTTTCAAATGTTGAAGAGCTGCTCGCTATATGTACAATTACCTGAGTAAAAAGTTTCTATTGAATTCAAACAACAGTAAATGTGCTCGGAAAGTTGCCAGTTTATTCTTCACAGATTTATGGGATTTTAATTGAGTATCCCCTTGAAAATTTTTGTTATTAATTATGTAGACTCTATTTGACAGAATTGTGAGTAACATTTCGGAAATAAATCATTTTTTACGAAGCTAAATCCATTTTCGTCCAATTATGGACCTTTCTATATCATATAGTGCCTGATTTTAAATGTTGAGTCTAGCTCAGTTAGACTTAATATTTAAAAGGTAGAGTAGTGGAAGACATTTATCTATAGTAAAAATGATTCTAGTTAAAGTTTGCTGAAAATGGGAACTTAGTTATTGAATTATTAAGACAGAAACTTTTGTTTTTCATGTTTCTTTGGTATTTAAAGTATGAAAAGACATTTAAAGACTTGTATAGTGATTTTCACAGAAAACTTGATTTTGGTATGTCAATTCTTTTTATTTGCTTTTTGTATTTTGAATTGGAAATATGTGTTTTTAAATTGAATAGCACCAGTGTTTAGAGTAGAATTTCATTGGAATTTCTTTTTATAATCATTTCACGCACTTAAACCAGTTCAATATAAACTGCAGAATGCATTCAAAATGCAGACAATTTTTTATTCTGTATCACTATTTATCTACAACATAGTCGTAAAAGAAATGGCATGAATTTTTCAATTAGACAAGAATATTTTGAATTCAGTGATGCGCATTTAAATCATTCCTCCCTCGCCTGTTTGTTATGACAACAACAGAAATGATTTAATTTGATTTGTATGTTTTACATATTGATTGTTTGAAACCTTCTTTTAACAACAGCTTTTGATGAAGGTGTATCAGTCATTTGTTTCCGTACATATACAATCTGACTTTTCATACATGGTTTTACAGATCGTTATATTTCTACTTCAAAAGATTGAAGGACGTTTTTTAATTACTTGACTTTCTCATTAGACATAGTTATCTTTGTGATCGCCTTACTAATTAAGGCTTCAAAAAATTCAGTCTCGCCCGATCTTTAATAGAAATCAGTCCCTTGTGGAAAATTTTGAAATTTAGTCCCGAACTTTGATTTAAGATTCTTTTTTTTACTTAATGCTGGGATGAACATTACTTTGCACTGTCTACGACCTTTCAATGGCAATTGCTGTTGAGTATCTACCTAACACTACAGTAACGGGGAGGTCTGACGCGCCATAAAAGCGGTTTAACCTACTACACCTTTTGAAATGCCTGTACCAATTGTGTTGCCTCAATACCGCTTGAATTTTTTGAAATTTTCCCGACAGAATTTTTGCTTAGGTATGCGTTTGCCGATTTATAATATTACTAGGTTAAAGATATTCATTTTCGTTTTTAGATCGTAATATTTTTAACATTGTAACCGATATAAACGTGACAAAGGTGAAATTTTCCTAACGTTACTTTCAATTACCCTTTAAAATGAAACATTTGAATGTTTTTATATGTTTAATTCGATATTTTATGCTGTAGCATTCAAATACTTAAATTTTCATCGTAAAATTTCATTATTTTCTTTACAAAATATAATTAAAAACAACTCTGTTAACGCAAACATATATAATCCTTTGTATTCAGCTTTTTTACATCCGGAGCTGTCTTTTAAGAATTCACAAGTGTTAGTGTTTTGTTTGAATGTTGTATTTGTGGTGTTCGTGTGTCTCGTGGTAGCGTTTTGTCTTCGGTATTAGATAACAAAATAAGTCAATTCCAGAGATTAATTTTATGTTCTATTCTTTGATCCATCCCGTTGTTATTATTAATTATTTATGAAGCCTTGGTTCATTTACTGGTGTTTTGAATTTCACATTTATGGTAAAACATTGATGACAAATTTGGAATTCTCTTGGGAACAACACGACACTGTACCAACGCTTCAAATAGTTTCATTTTCCACTAATGTAACGAATCGCGTTATATTTCATTGTATACAAATGAAATTAGTTGGACGTAGAATTATTCAGCTCTTTAAAAAGTGGCAAGTGTAAGTGACAATTCTCAACCTTTTAGTCCATATTAACAACACAGTTAGTTCAGCAAGTGTACTTTATGTAGAAATTTAAGTCTTGTTTATTGTCTTATTACGATTGTGTACATATTCACCACATCTTAATGAAATTGTGCAAATGTAGTTAAATTCTTAATAATCTGAACTTTTGCTATGTTTATTATTGCAATAATGATCAAATGATCAAAATCATTATCTGTTTAGGTTGATGCTTGTAATATTTACATCATTTTTTTACAAAGCCCAAATGGTTTTTATGATATGAGTTTATGAAGTATGAACTTCTTTTATCTTTAAATAATGTTATGATTCTTTGATTTTGTATTGTTTTATAAAGATTTAGTGCGAATAATTATATCTTAGTGGGTTTTATCACACAGAAGTAGCACTGAACAACTAACATAACCAGTAAAAGTTATTACAAGGTGTTCCGATTGGGCGATAATGCATATACTTCACTGTATAAAAAGATAAAGCACATGAAGTAATTGCACAAGAGAAAACTTGTTTAACTTTCCATGCGTTTGAACATTTTTCCTGATCACCTCACCTTCACCTGCCTTGTATTAAAGCTGCTTTGATATTGATATACATATATCAACTGTTTACATAAACAAACATATTAAATCTGGATTACATTTTATGTAATCATTACTCAACTGTTTCTTGTCACCAAAATTGAAGTACAAAGGAAAGCAGCCTATCGTTATTATGAATTTATTGATCCCTTATGAAAAAAAACTGGACAACACTTCATTAGTCAGAAATCTGGTTGAAGAGGAGCAAAGGAAATAGAACTCTTCATACTACAACAAAAATACCGAAGTTGCATGAAAAACAGTAAATTTCTTCGTTATGCTGTACTCCATATAGGATTTAAAAAGTGACCTGGTTATTCTGTGTAAAAGTTAAAAGAGGTATTTTGGAATGATTTTTGTCAACCGTAAATTTAAACATTTTTTCCAACTTGTTTCGATAGAAAACTGTACGTGAAACGCTATCGTCTATGCTAAATTGTCACAGAAAGGTGAAAGCAGTGGTCACTTTCTCAAACTTATCGTTTAATGCCATATTTTTTATGAAAAAAAAAAATTACGGATATAGAAAAAAATTTTTTGATGGTTATTTTTTGAAAAGTGTTCCAATTCAATTAAAACTTTCGACTTCTCCAAACTCTACACTTCTTTTCCTAATGAACAAGTAAAATCTCGACTGAAAAGTTTAATTCATAGATGTTTCTCACGTAAAGATTACGGTACATTGTTGTAGGTAGATAACAAGCCTACTTTGTGAAAGGTGATTCCAAATCGGAGAAAAATATACAGGGGAAGAAGTGATTAAAATGTTAGAGTTTCTGATAGACAATAAATTTGTCCAGTTCGGAGGACTAGTTTTTCAACAGACTATCGGAATTTCTATGGGCACAAACTGTCCACCTCTCCTGGCCGATCTGTTTCTCCACGCTTATGCAGCTGAATTGATAGAAGGACTTCTTCAAAATAAGGGGAAAAAACTGGCCCAATCTTTCAATTTTAGCTTCCATTATATAGATGATATTTTGTCACTAAACAACCCTCGCGTTGGTGATTTTCTTCATCTGATCTATCAAAAAGAGCTCGAAATCAAGAATACTACAGACAATTCTACCTCGGCCTCATTTCTTGGCCTTCATCTTTAAATTGACAACAAAGGTAGACTTCAAACTAGTCTATACGACAAACGCGATGACCTCACTTTTCCAATAGTCAACTCCCCTTTTCTTTGTAGCAACATCAAACAGCGCCGGCATATGGAGTTTACATCTCCAAGCTCATCCGCTATTCAAGAACCTGTGTTCGATATAGTGGTTTCCTTGATAGAGACCGGTTGCTCACAAATAGGCTACTTCATCAAGGGTATGTTACTCAAAACTTGAAGTCATCCCTCAAGAAGTTTTACGATCGAAATCGCCATCTTGTTGACCGCTATGGGATATCTGTTTCCCAGATGATCTTTCCCTTTAAAGCTTAATTGTTGTTTCCTCTCACCCATTTGACTTTACTACCGGATTTGACATGTTCAACACGGCGGGTGTCTTATAAGAAGCAGGAGATGATTACTCTACCGGTTCACCTGATCTCACCCATGGTTTTTATTGGGTCCGTGTTGTCCATTTGTGTGTGTGTGTGTGTGTCTTAATTTTTCTTATCTGTGCCGTGCTCGTGTTGTGTCTCTGTTTCTTTGTTTTTTTCCGATGTTGCCATTGTCCTTGGATTGTTCGTTTTTTGGATTGACGGTTCGGTTCTCACTTACTCTATGTCCATCTTTAAAATAAGAAAATTTAGGTGAAAAAATATATATCATTTATCGAGCTCACTATTACCTATGCAACCAAACATATCTTTTAATCAGTGACGCCCTGTTTGGATACAAATCAAATTATATTATTACTGAATTACGATTTTTGGAAAGAAATGTTTCTAATACATATCAATTTAGAAAAAAGTTTTAACTAAAAAAGCAAAATTTTATCTGACAGAGGCGTAGTATTTGGTGTTATTTGTTTACAGATTTAAAAAATGAATTGTTATTTTGATTTTGTGACAATAAAATATTAACAATAAACACGTCTTCGAATAGCAATTTCACTTCGTGTAGGTGTTTTCTGATTTATGGGAAGCAAATGTTTCTTAAATGTATCCAAATATTTGATAAAAGAATAATTTGTAAAAAATAATACGCACTAGTTTAAGTTTTATAACACATTTTTAGTCTATATTTTTACTACATATCATCAATGAAACAGTGCCAAAATAGAGCCATTTCAAAACAGCCTACGTCTAAACAATTCTCTTGATATCATATGTTGATTTTGTCCCCGTTAAAACGAGTTTGATCTGCAGTCTCTGTCTGTAATTTGGAATTAATTTTATGTTCCCTTATGGTCACAATTTGGTGATTATGTGCAAGTATGTACAAATAAAAACTACAAAATTTGCGATAAGTTGCATACACGATTATGCCTTTCCCCTTGATATACAACGGTTTCTTGATTCAATAAACCTGAATGAATAATTGCAAAAGTTACTGAGAACAGATTATTAGGTTTATTCTAAAAGGCACATAGAGACTATATAGGACACAGCAACATTATATAATAACAAGGGAGTTTACAGGAGCCAATCTATTCCACCTCCAAGGTCTCCTTTCCCACCCCTCTTTCTCTCTCTCTCCTTCGTATCCCACTCCTAACCTACTGTCAAATATATTCACCTCTTTTCACCTTTTTAAAAACCTATCAATGCCTCGTCCTCTTCCCGCGGTTTAATATGTCTAGCCCTTAACATTCAACTAACCAAATACATTGAGGCAATAATTCAACGTTTAAAGTTTTTTTTTT
>MJUU01008228.1:23672-44491 GCA_002080025.1 Modiolus philippinarum
GCCATTTCGGAAATTAATTCCTCATCAGCAGCACTAGAACCCAAACAAATTAAAGGAAATCCATATTTTCAAATAAGTTTAAAATGTATAAAACCAAACGAAATCCGAATAATCAGTTATATCAAATATAGCTAAGGACAAAACTACGATGGAGGGAGTTAATCCTTAGGTTTTAGAATTTACATGAATTTAGATAATAGTAATTGAACAAAGTGTACACATGAGATATTATTTCATGTACAAGTACGCCATATCTAAGAAAAATTAAGAGAATACATCTCTACCACGGGGAATTGTTTTACCCTGTAACGACATTAAAACAAAACTTCATAAACAAAAGCAAAGGAAGCGTGACAAAGAACAGTCCCGTGACATTGTAAAATAAAAAGGAAAAAGTAAATAAACTGTATGCTTTCCAACTCTTTAAAAATATCCTCAGAAAAATGATCATCAAATTCCCTTTACTCCACTAATAAGGCATGGTAGTTCCAGTTTAGTCCTACCTTCGAAAGCCTTAACAATTTTTATGTTGTTTTTTTTTTCGTTTGTTCGTTTTTTTTGTCTTTATTGTTGTTGTTTTGCTTTGTTTATGGCGTTTGATTTTTTTGTCTGTATTTGTAATTTTTTTTATTGGGAGGATTACTAACTCATGAAACATCTGCAGCTGAAAGGTACGTAGAGAGGCATATCAAGTATCCGGGATCCAGTATTTAGTCAGCTTTGTTCAACCTGTAATACCAACGGTTGAAAAACCTATAAACATACCGGTGCACCTGATCTCACTAATGTTTTTAATAGGTCCGTTTTGTTCATATTTGTATATATGTGTGTGTGTCTCCATTTTTCTTTTCTGTGTCGTATTCGTGTTATGTTTTTGTTTCTTTGTTTTTCCTATGTTGCCATTAGTCTTGGATTATTCATTTTAGACTACCGGTTCGGTTTTCACTTACTTTCGAAAAACTAATATTTTTTTTATGGCTGTGAAAGAGGGCGTTTTACCCCTGAGCATCCCTTGAATCCGCACCTGCTTAGTATGACCCAATATAATGAACGTGGTTTCAACATTCCTGGTTAGTTCTAAAGAAAAAATAAAACTTTTGTTTGCCAATGATTTACGCTTGCTTTGGTCGTTAGAATTCACTATACTACTATACGGATTTGAATTTTTGAAAGAAATACACACAAGTGGACCACCCACAAAAAGTTATTGAGAAACTCAAACTTTCACTAGTCAACCATTTTTTATAGCTATTGTAACAAAATAATATATATATAGGAACATTCACAAATCAAGCCATTATTGATCTAATAAAAAAAAATCACCCTGCATTTGGTCTTTTTACCTATTGATATTTTGGAATGATAAAATCCTGAGTGACAAGTAACTCCGCCCAGTCAACCTAAACTTTTCTTACAATACCTGATTTATTGAAGAGTTTTATATCATTGAATGGGTTATTTTTCTATTAATGTTTTGATTTGATCTGCACTGGAGAGACATAATTTGTCTAAATGCGCATATGCAGGAACTAAATTAACAGTTACTTCGGTATTTTGATATTTCTTAGGAGGACAGAGAAAACTCGTTAGATGGGAAGTGTTATGGAGTTGCACGGAAGGTGATTTCAGCCCATGGCCTATTTTCATAATGCTAAATGTATATTTTATCTAACCATGGTCCTTTACAAATTATAGTTCTTGACATTAATGCCAAAATTTTAAATGCTAGGCAAGTTCATCATTTTAAAGGTTGAGTAGGATAGACATTCATTTTAGTAAAATACAGCCTTCTAGTTAAAATTTGCTGTAATTGGTCATGAGAACTAAAGTATAGCATTATTTAAAGAGAAACTTTTTGTTTCTCATATCACTATATGAAATGACATTCATAAACTCAAATAGTGATTTTCACTTATAACTTATTTTTGATATTTCATTTCTCATTATTGAACAGACTTCATGGCTCTCTGCCTTTTTGAATTGGAAGATATGTATTTAAGATTAAACTTATTTACTAAATATCAAAGTGTTTTAAAGTTTTATTTCATTGGAATTAGTTTTTATATTTTAACCAGTGCAGTATAAAATACAGAAAACATTCAAGGTGCAGACTTATTTCTATTTTGTGTCATTTTTCCATCCTTTTTCAATGTAGGATCAAGTAAAAGTGATGGGTTATAATTTTAAACTAAACAAGAATTTGCTTTAACAAGATTTTGATTTCAATGATGTACGTATGAGGCGAAGGTTTTACAAGGGCTCACACAGAAAAAACAAAAACATTTAGCCCAGTCCTTAAATTTCAGCTTCCGCTACATAGACTATGTACTTTCTCTTAATAATCCAAAATTAAAGGAATATTTACACCAGATCTATCCCAATGAGCTTGAAATTAAAGAGACTACCGATACACCTACTTCAGCTTCGTATTTAGATCTTTTAATTTACATTGACGAAAATGGACGTTTGAAATCTAAGCTGTATGACAAACGTGATGATTTTAACTTCCCAATTGTGAAATTTCCTTTTCTGAGCAGCAATATACCTCCTCTCCAGCCTATGGAGTGTACATTTCACAGTTGATTCGTTACTGTCGGGCATGCAGTTTATACAGTGACTTTTTAGTTAGAGCAAAAACACTGCCCCAAAAGCTGCTTAGTTAGAGATTTGTTCAGCCTTTGTTACTTTCATCCCTTCAGAAATTCTATGGCCGTCACCATGACATCATTGACAGATATGACGTGTCTGTGTCCCAAATGAAAACGGACATTTTCAGCTAGATTTCACGTCTTCACGGATTTGACATAATCGGATTTGACTCAACCCTGGATTGACTCACTAATCGTGTGACGGGTGCCGCTAGCGGAGCAGGCCATGCTTACCCTTCCGGAGAACCTGATGTCACTCCCGGTTTTCATGGGAGTTCACACTATAACTGCCTTAGTTCTTAATGTTATCTTTTTATTTCCGTGCATTGTAGCTGACTCACGTCCTTGTTTTGTCTTTGTTTTTATCTGTTACCGTTTTTGCCACGTCTTTGGACTTCGATTTTTGTAGTCATCGCTTCCCTTGTTCCTTCGGTATTCTACTGCCGTTGTACATTTAAATTATTTTTCCGTAGCCTACCAACAGAAATGGTTGAATTGAATTTGGAAGTTTCTACCTAGTGATTGTTTAAAATTATTTTTTTTTCAATAACATCACTCCTGAAGGCGTGTCAGCCATTTGTCAAGTGTCCAAATCACAAGTTTGAAAGATAATTTTCAGTAGACTTGACACCACACTTTTCATTGATACTCTGGAACCACACATGGAACACGTTATATTGCCCAATGTCATTTTCGGTTTTTGTTTGGTTCACACTGCTATGCTTCAGTTTTGTGGTTTTCTCATTCATTTATGTAGCTTTGTTTTATAATTGAACTACAAAAATACCAAAGTTGCATAATAAACAGTAAATTTTGTTATGTTATTTTGTTTTGTAACTTTGTTCTGTGGTCTATATGTGTGTTGCCTCAATACTGCCTAGGTTTTAATTTAAGATTTTCCCATGGGGAGAATTTTTTGCCTTGGTTATTGGTTTACTGATTTTTATATTCCATGCTAAAAGATTCCCCTTTTCGTTTTAAATCGCAATTTTTGTAACATTGTAAGATTCTGCAACCGGTATAATTCTATAAAAATTAAAACTTTCCAAACGTTACCTTCGATCACCCTTAAAAATGAAACATTTGAATATTTATATTCTAACCTTGTAATTTTCTATACTGTATCATTTAAAATATTTATTTTTAATTACAAAGAATAATTATAAAACCACAAGGTTACACCCTTAAAAATGAAACATTTGAATATTTATATTCTAACCTTGTAATATTCTATACTGTATCATTTAAAATATTTATTTTTAATTACAAAGAATAATTATAAAACCACAAGGTTAATTCAAACATATATCACCCTCCAATGTTTAATGAATGGCATTATTTTTGGACACCCGGAGCAACTGATTTCACTATGTTTTAAGAGAGTCGACACTGCTAGTCTGGTTTTGAATGTTTTATTTGTGGTTGTGTTGTATCGTTGGTCTTCAGTCCTCTGGTGTTCTAGTTTTTGCATAGTCTCTGGACTTTAATTTATGTAATCCTGTGCTTCATTGTTCAGTATTTTACTGTTGTTTTTGTTTAGATCTGAATAAAAATAAGTAAGAATTCGTTAAATCCGCCATTGTAAACAAACCAGTTGCAAAAAAAAAAAATTTAAAAAAAATCCAGAAAAAATGCATATGTCTTACTCTTTGTTCCATCCCATTGTTTAAATATTCCAAAAATGTAGTATTGACTATTTGTGACGTTTTGATTCATTTACTGGTGTTTTGAATTTCACATTTATGTTGAAATATTGATAACTAATTTTCAATTCTCTCGGGACCAACACTGACACTATACCAAGCCTTCAAATAGTTTCAATTGTCATCAATGTAAAGAAGCCATGTTGTAATTCATTGTATGCACATGAAATTAGTTTGACGTAGGACTATTAAATTTCTGGAAGCACTTTTAAAGGTATTGTTTATTGGCAACTCTCAACCCATTTGTCCATGTTGACAACACAGTTAGTTCAGCAAGTGCAATTTATGGAGAAATTTAAGTCCAGTTCATTGTTTTATTTCGCTTCTATATATATTCAATATATCTATAAAATCATTCTTGAAGAGCAGCTGAAAAGTATTTTGAGATTTATTCCATATCTTTATGTTAATGTGATTAAATTCTTTATTATTCTAAACTCATGTGATGTGTGTTATTACAATGACGATCAAAGTCATTGCAGTTTTGGTTAAAGCTTGTAATATTTACATAAATTGTTTACAAAACCTAATGGTTTATATGATATAAGTTTATAAAGTATATTCGTCTCTTACCTTTGAATTATGTAAAGTCTTTGATTATGTTTTGTTTATGAATTTAGTATTTTATCTGATGGCATCGGCAATGAGCATACTTAATAAGCTAACATACCCTGTAAAAGTTATTAAAACTTTCAAGTTGTTTGGATTCGGTGATAATGCAAACAAATCACTGGCTAGAGATAAAGAATTAACATAGAGTTATTGTAAAAGAGAAAGTTTGTTTAACTTTGAGTTTTACTCTACCCATGCATTTTAACATTTTTCCCTATCACTTCTACTTCATTTGTCTAGTATTAAAGCTGCCATGATATTGATATATGAATACTCTACATTAAACATATAAGAGTAAGTGAGATTTAAAAGGACAATGGCAACATCGGAAAAACAAAGAAACAGAGACATAACATGAGTACGGCAAATGAAGAAATAATGTCTTATTCTTTCCTTCTCAAGATTGTGGTCTTGGAGTTAGTAGTCTACATGTATTGGGTTTTATTTGTGTGTTTGTTATACTGTAGGGAAACGGGATAGAGAAAGGGGAGGTATGGGTACCCATCAACCGGTTTAACCCTACCGGTAGCTCTTGCTAGTGCCGGTACTTAGTCCGGCTATCCCGAGCTCCTATCGTTGTCTACGTTTGTTTCTTGTCTTTTCGTTGTTTTTCTTGTGCAGTTTCCTAGTAGATTGTGGCATGTGATTGTAATATCCGGTCATTGTAAGTGCTTACTGTTATCACACACATACAAAGATGAACTACACAGACCCAATAAAACCCATGGGTAAGATCAGGTGCACCGGTAGAGTAAGCATCCCCTGCTTCTTATAAGTCACCCGCCATGTTGAACATGTCAAATCCGGTAGAGGAAACAACAATTAAGCCTGTGAAAGAGATATCCCATAGCAGTCCACAAGATTGTGATGTTAATAATCTGTAATGATTAGTCAACAATTTCTTGTCACAAACACTGAAGTAGAAAGGAGTGCAGCGTATCGATATTCTTAATTCTGATATTACCCAAAAATTTATTTATCACATATGAAAAAACCCGGACATTTCTCCATGAATTCCTGAAAAAAATGAGATCGGGTATTTCTTCTTTACATATATCATATTAACTTATTCACTTAGGTCGGGTACTTATAATCCCATATCATTTGAACTCCATAAATATAAATATACCAAGGTCGCGTATTTCCACAGATAAAGCGTGTCTTATACATACATCACTTGTACTACTTCGGCAATAAGACCAGGTGCTTATACGTGTTAATGGTGCCTTACTTTAAATGTATCTAATAAACTCGTAAAGCAGTGACCAGGGTGCTTTAACATGGTAAACGTATCTTAGCATTGAGACCGGATGCTTCTACAGTACAGCTTTAATATGCATAACATGCACTATTACAGAACAGCTTTAAATATGCATAGCATGCACTCACTAAGATTTGAGATCATGTGTTTTTACGGGGTAATCATGCCTAACTGTGTATGCATCACTGAAAATATGTGTCAAACTACAAAGTCCAAGGCCACAATTATGTCAAATTTGGTATGCAACACGACTCGATGCTTAATTATTAAATTTCATTGGTCAACCAAAACGTCATGGCTACCTTAGATAACGAAGAGTATTATTTGAAATGCTCTTTCTCGTATCGATGAAACAGAGTGATTCAAAAGTGTTAGGAATTCCTGGATATGGGTATCCCCACTTTGATATACCAACAGAAAGAGATTGCTTTCTTGTGGAATTAATCGGTATCTGTATGGACACAATGTTTTTGGTATAGGTTATTAACAGGTGTACAATGATGTGTCTGGTTAATGCCATAAGAGAGAAAAATCATGCTTAACAATATGATAATCTTCATACTATGATAGAGTACTTCGCTGATGTAATTAACAAGGAAAAGTCACCTTTTTTGGACATATTTTTATCATCTGACTGGCGACGCATGCGTAGCACGAGACACTTACATAGTTGACGCATCCGGTGAAACTATGTACTGATGTGCACGTTTATTCTCGGAATTGTGTTTCCCAGTAGTATCTTTATAGGCTACATTGAAAT
Organism: Modiolus philippinarum; assembly: GCA_002080025.1. Classification (NCBI taxonomy): domain Eukaryota; kingdom Metazoa; phylum Mollusca; class Bivalvia; order Mytilida; family Modiolidae; genus Modiolus; species Modiolus philippinarum. The sequence continues at coordinate 30,657 of MJUU01008228.1, forward strand.
GTTATTAACGCAGTTACCTTTAATTCAAATGATAAGACTCACTCTTGTTGATTTTGGTATATTTGTATTCAAATGTTTCAAGTCAAACATTTTTAAACGTTTATTTCATAATTATTGAGAGATGAAATTACTGACATGAAATGGATAATAATTTTTTTTGGATAAAGTACTTTATAGAATATGCTTACCATTTCACAAGAATCAAACACTATTAACATTTAATACTTGATTTTTTTTATTCTGTCGTTCAATAGGGAAATCTTCCGTTATATAGATAATATCTGATCATTAAACGACCCTCGCTTTGGTGATTTTCTCCATCTCATCTATCTAAAAGAGCTCGAAATAAAGGATACTATAAATACTTCTACTTCGGCCTCGTTCATTGATCTTCATCTTAAAATTGACAACAGAGTTACACTACAAAACAAGCCGTATGACAAACGCAATGACTTCACTTTTCCAATAGTTAACTTTCTTTCTCTGTAACAACATTCCAAAACCGCCAGCATATGCTCATTCACTACTCAAGGGCTTGTGATCGATAAAGTGACTACCATTAGTTCGGTTGCTTAAAAATAGGACAGGCTACTTTAGCAAAGGTATGTTACCCGTAACTTTAAGTCATCACTACAGAAGTTTTACGGTCGACATCACGATCGTGTGGACCGCTATGGGATATCTGTTTCCCAGATGACAACAAATCTTTCTTTACAGTTACAAATTGTTTTCCCTTTACTACCGGAGTTGACATGTTCAACACGACGTGTGTCTTATATGGATGCTAACTCTATCGGTGCACCTGATCTGTCCCATGGTTTTTATTTGGTCTGCGTTGTGCATCTGTATATGTAAGCAATGAAGGGGTATGGAGTAAATGTACATGAAACAAAGCCTCTACAAATACACGCAAATGTAACAACGCTTTTATCGTTGTTCCTCATCATGATGTCACCATGAGGCCTTCAACAATGAGCTTTACTCATACATCATAGTAAGTTCAAGACGACTCCTAGCATCGGTTTGAGCGGAGTACATAATTCATTGCTAATTATCGTGCAACGCTACATCCTTACTCCACATTAATTCATGAATGCAGGGTTGTCAACCATTAACAAATACAATGATATGCAGTAAATATAAATGGGACAAAATCCCTATAAATACATGATAAGATTAATCAAATGGAACAATTCTTTCATTGTTGTTCTTCATCTTGAAGTCATATGAAACCTGAAAACTGGCAAAGTGTTCTTACAATCGCTGCCCGATAAAAAGACTAGCAGAATATCAAAATAACATTTTGATAGTACAAAAAATAAAAATACCAAAAATTTGAAAGTACGATAGTGCATCCATATGAGAAATTTCCTCAAGCACAAGTACACCACAACTGAATGTATGTAGAGAATGCATCTCTCGCACGGGATCGATTCTTTTTACGGACTCCAGACAACAGGAGGTGTATCTACATTTTCCCTTTCTGTCCCGTACATATGTTGTGTCCTTGTTTCTTGGTGTTTCCGATGTTGCCGTTGTCCCTGGATTGCTCGTTTTTTTTTTACTGACGGTTCAGTTCTAATTTGCTATAATATAAAGTCTTATTAAATGCATGTAACAACAAAATTACCGAACAGAATTTCAAATGCGAGTATTTGTGAAATTTTTCTTTAAATTCTTCAGGGAATCTTGAAATAAAAGATAAAAGATGCTAGATCCTACATTCTCGCTTATAGATGCATTGATGATGTTATTTCCATTAATAATGCATCTTTTGCTGAATGGATTCCATCAATACATCCTCCCGAACTAAAGATAAAGGTAACGACAGAAACCACTAGATCTACATTTTTTTGGCTTTCCTATTTAGATCCTTTTGGTTATTGTTATTTATCAGCTTTCACATGTTTTTCAGTTAATGGACTTCCAAATGTTATGGTTTGACCTGCACTAATGAGAAATAAGTCGTAGAAATGCGCATATGCAGAAAATAAATTAACAGTAACTTCGGTATTTTGTTATTGATTACCAGTGGGCCGATGCCTCTGCTGGTGGACTGTTAGTCCCCGAGGGTATTCATCAACCCAGTAGTCAGTACTTCGGTGCTGACCCGAAAACCGATTGTATTGAAACTTGTAAATTTTGCAAAATTTTGTTTAAAACTAAGGAGTATCTCCCTCAAGCACAGCTCTGTCCTTAGCTGAATTTTGGCTTTCCTATTTGGATCCTTTTGTTTATTGTTCTCTATCAGCTTTCACATGTTTTTTGGTTAATGGACTTCTAAATGTCTTAGTTTGATCTGAACTGATGTGATATGAATTGTCGAAATGCGCATATGCAGAAGATAAATTAACAGGAACTTCGGTGTCTTGTTCTTAATTCGTTACGCCAGAGCTAGCACTTATTATACAGCTTTTCTCATTTGACATATTATCTACGTGACCGCCTTAATTTTCAAAAAAAAAAAAAAAAAAAAAAAAAAAAATCCGTCTTGGATTTAAGTTGCGATCAGAATTGTGATTCAATATCCATTTTTTTTCTTAATACTGGGATGATCATTTCTTTTTACTGTCTACATTTCAATTGCAATTGTTGTTGTGTTTCTACATGACACTGCCGAAATGGAAGGGGATGAGTGGCGCGCCATAAAACCGGTTTAATCCACCATTTCTTTTGAAATGCTTGACCCAACTAAGGGCCACTGTGGTGGACAATTTTTCAAGCTGTTTTCCAATTGCTTTGTCTATTTCCCTCTTGGACTTTGGATCTTGACATTTCTGTACGGTAATTTTGCTATTACCCCCATTTGCCAGAACATCTCCAAACCTGCTGTGATTGTTGGCTATCTATATGCATACGATAAAATTTAATGGAGGTATTCTAAATTATACTGAACATCTGCAAGTCTGTGTTATTCTACCAATGATCAAAAGTCAAATATGTTTGCCTCAAATGCTTTATAGTAGTTATTACTTTTATTATCAATTCCCAATGTTTTTCATAGGAGTTCATGAAGTATATAAGTTTCATTTACGTCCCAAGAATTTCCTTTCGTTTTCAAACAGAATTCGGTGCGATAATATATTTTTTAAATATACTGCAATGATATATATTCTACAGTTCGCTTAAATCAACGTAAAACACGCTGTAGATTAAACAATTTACATCATACTTCTGAAAGATGCTAATACATGTATACTAAGCGACAATCATCCTTATTTATCATATATTGTTTAATTCAAGCTATAGCAACTGATCCTTGGAAATTTGGGAAACCTACACGTGTTCACTGGGACAAAGCCTTAATTCAGAAAAACAAGTTTTATAAACAAAAGCAGGGTTGTTTTCCATGGTCTAATAAGTAATTCAAAATATCTTATTGTTGACATTTTCTTCATTCTAACATTTTCATTTTATGAAATTCGATTCCTAATAAATCGTAGAATTGTATCATTAGCACCAATGAGTGATTGAATTGTATGTTTTTGATTGCTTGATTTGCCTCAATCTCAAAATATTCCTAATTATATCCCTGCAAGATTACAACCTTTCCAATTCATCTCAGCCTATAAAATAAACGACAAAATGATGATTTAAAAAATATTACAGTACTTTTCAGGACTAAGCACCAAAACCAGCTATACAGTCGTACGATTTTAATGAATAAACTACAGAATTTAATAACAAATTACCCATCCGTGATCAATATGAATGTTTTATTTTTGTGCAATGATTCTATGAGTCTGAAACCTTCCTGAAAATGCCATTGAAATATGTTGTAAACAACCATAAAAATAGGTCTTATCATACGGTTATGAGTATTGAATGTTGAAAATTATATAACAGTCATGCATACATTTTTATATAACTAAACACTGTAAAACTTGCTGCAGATTGTCATTTTGACATCTTATATCCTTTTATGATACTAGTATATATGTCTAAATGGAAAGAGAAATTCTGCACGAGGTAGATACACTGAATTTTTCAACAAAAAAAAAATCAAAAATTTGAAAGTTTTAGAAACAATTCGATTTTATATAGATTAGTTTCTGATTTTCTGATCATGATTTAATCCTAATCTCTACTAATTTTGTCACTCTCAATGTCATCGTTTCTGCCTTGTCTATAGACTTTAATCTTTATAATCTACTTGTGATTTGTTCTTTCGGTATCGCACTGCCGTTATCTAGTTATGCAAACACTAAATTTACAATAACTTCGGTATTTTGTTCTTGAAACACTGTAATATACATAAGCGCTTGAGAATTTCTGTTGTCTGTTACACGTAAGCCTAATCATGAATCTCTGCAACAAATTTCGTTGTGGTTGTTTAATGCTGCATTTTTCTTGAATAGTTATTCTGAGGCTGCTTTTGGTGAGATAATTTCATTACCACTAATGCTAAACTATTACAACCATAGCCTTTTAACACTTAAATAGATGTACTAAGTTTGACCCATTTTCCAATAATTGGACAAATTTGCTTTTCCATTGCGTATAAGGAAAACAACAAAGAAATTACCGGGCGCTGTTAAATTTCATGGATTATGGCTTTTCATATTATTTGATTTTAATGCTGCTGGTGAGAGTTTACTCTTTGAAACACGTGTACAGCATAACGAAATTAACTGTTTTTATGCAACTTCGGAATTTTTTGTATTTTGTCCATTCCACAAGCCATTTTATTGCAAGTTATAAGTAATGGTCGTCTTGCAAACATCCTTTTAATAGTTACAGTACTTATTTAATTAGAAATGAAATGACTTAATTAGATCAAGACTAAGCAATCTGCATTTACTGATCTATTATTATTAACATACCTACATGGTACATTATTGATTAAAAACAAATTNAATACACCTTTCCACTATTATTGATAAGCCCATCCCCTCCATAGCAACACATGGTAACTCAGCAGGCTAGGTCAAGCCATCAAGAAAATGGCGGATATTACAAAGTTATTAATGTTTCATCCTAATGATTTTCTTTTGATACCAGAATAAAATAAATATCTATTGGGAGATATTAATAAAGCCTAGTGGTTCCTTTTTTGCTCCTGGTTTATTATAAGTGTTGAAAATGAAAAAGAAGTTTATTTTTTTTTAAATGTAAACCACTGAATATATTAGCGAAAAGATGTGTTAGTATAATTCGATGAATAAATAAAATTTTTTTTAAACATTATCATAAATTACTGGTATGCATAAAATGTGAATATAATTACTTGAAAGAAACTAATTAATCCAATTTACGTTATCTTACAAATCAGACTCTTACCATCATCAGCTGAATTAATCATGTAAATAAAAATATATTAAACTGTTTTTTTTAGCAAATACGAGTAATGTGTAAACAATAGTCTAAGAAAAATTACTTAATTGTTACTAAGAGCACTATGAAATAATTAATTTGTGAGATGATTATTTAATATTTCTAAAACTCTTTTAAGGAACTGAAGTGTGCGAGTTCATGAATTAGAAAAAAAATGGTGGTTCGTAAAACATTAACAAATTAAAAGTTTAAAACTATCCAACTATTTAAGCTAGTTGCATTTAAATTATGTAAAAATTCAAAGAAAAATTTAATGAAAAGGCATTCTCAAAACTTAGTTTTTCTTCGTGCCTGTTCTAAAACAATGAAAAATCATAAATTACTTATAATAACTAAAATTCTTATTATTAAAAGATTATACATTTTTTCATTAAAGGAAAAAAAATATTGGACGCACCTGAATCTATTCTGTGCATGATACTTATTGTTTTGTTGCATTATAGCATTTACATTGCATGTTCTAAAAAGGGCCATTACTAGGGGTCCGATTTTGTTTTTCTAGTGTGTAACTATTTTCACTTTCTAAAAAAACCTGATATGAAAGCAAACCAAAAAAAAGGGAATAATGCAAGTGACTTTACATAATATACTCTTTTAATAACAATTACAGTACAGATTAATTTCAAACATATAAACGTTATATCTAGAAATAAGCTGCCCTTTTAATTGTTTTAAGTGAAGTTTAAAAAATATCACAAACAACCTAAGATTTTGTTATTTTGTTTTCAATATTTTTGTATATGCAAATATTTCTGTATGGTAATTCCAGTTTAAAGCACATTTTAACGACAAAATATAAATTGCATTGTCAATAGTTGTAATTTAATAAATAATTTAATTTACAAGGAAACAACGGCAGTAGAATACCGAAGGAACAAGGGAAGCGATGACTAAAAAAATCGAAGTCCAAAGACATGGCAGAAACGGTAACAGATAAAAACAAAGACAAAACAAGGACGTGAGACAGCTACAATGCACGGAAATAAAAAGATAACATTAAGAACTAAGGCACTCATGAAAACCGGGAGTGACATCAGGTGCTCCGGAAGGGAAGCATGTCCTGCTTCACTAGCGACACCCGTCACACGATCAGTGAGGTATATATTGTTTTGAAAGTTCTGATTTGAGGCTGATTGGAATTGCCATTTTCTAACCCTTAGACAAAACCAATAAAAATCCATGGTACGTGTTACTACTCTAACCCTCCAGCAGTACCAATGTAAAAATTTGAAAAGCTGTTGTAAGTCTCTTGTGTATTCAAACATTAACCAGGACAAACCAGTATCACGAACATCACCAACGAAGACAAAACTAAAATTTTACAGTATGATATACAAGACAACACAAAAAACTAAAACCACCGACAGTGTGAACTCCCATAAAACCGAGAGTGACATCAGGTGCTCCGGAAGGGTAAGCATGTCCTGCTCCGCTAGCGGCACCCGTCACACTATCAGTGAGTCAATCCGGGGTTGAGTCAAATCCGGTTATGTCAAATCCGTGAAGACGTGAAATCTAGCTGAAAATGTCCGTTTTCATTTGGGACACAGACACGTCATATCTGTCAATGATGTCATGGTGACGGCCATAGACATAGAATTGACATAATTGGTACATCAAAGCTTGGAATATCATAAAAAAAGTCTTTCTTTCAATTTTTTATTCTTGAATGGTTTGAATTATATAAAGCATTTATCCATAGTTCCATCTTAACAACTGTCATTTCAAAAAAATCAATCAAAACAACAAATTTTTTATTTATCTTGTAATTTTTTCTAAAATTCCCTATACATTCTAGTGTTATGATAAGAAAGCTTGACCGAGGTTATGTCCGACCACATGTGCAGTAATTATTTGTTTACTCACGTGTAAAATTCTACAGATGTGATTGGCTAAATCACTGATTTAAGATAAGAGAATGGAAAGGTCTATTCTACCAATGATCAAAAGTCAAATATGTTTGCCTCAAATGCTTTATAGCAGTTATTACTTTTATTATCAATTCCCAATGTTTTTCATAGGAGTTCATGAAGTATATAAGTTTCATTTACGTCCAAACAATTTCCTTTCGTTTTCAAACAGAATTCGGTGCGATAATATATTTTTAAATATACTGCAATGATATATATTCTACAGTTAGCTTAAATCAACGTAAAACACGCTGTAGATTAAACAATTTACATCATACTTCTGAAAGATGCTAATACATATATTCTAAGCGACAATCATCCTTATTTATCATATATTGTTTAATTCAAGCTATAGCAACTGATCCTTGGAAATTTGGGAAACCTACACGTGTTCACTGGGACAAAGCCTTAATTCAGAAAAACAAATTTTATAAACAAAAGCAGGGTTGTTTTCCATGGTCTAATAAGTAATTCAAAATATCTTATTGCTGACATTTTCTTCATTCTAACCTTTTCATTTTATGAAATTTGATTCCTAATAAATCGTAAAATTGTATCATTAGCACCAATGAGTGATTGAATTGTATGTTTTTGATTGCTTGATTTGCCGCAATCTCAAAATATTCCTAATTATATCCCTGCAAGATTACAACCTTTCCAATTCATCTCAGCCTATAAAATAAACGACAAAATGATGATTTCAAAAATATTACAGTACTTTTTAGGACTAAGCACCAAAACCAGCTATACAGTCGTACGATTATAATGAATAAACTACAGAATTTAATAACAAATTACCCATCCGTGATCAATATGAATGTTTTATTTTTGTGCAATGATTCTATGAGTCTGAAACCTTCCTGAAAATGCCATTGAAATATGTTGTAAACAACCATAAAAATAGGTCTTATCATACGGTTATGAGTATTGAATGTTGAAAATTATATAGCAGTAATGCATACATTTTTATATAACTAAACACTGTAAAACTTGCTGCAGATTGTCATTTTGACATCTTATATCCTTTCATGATACTAGTATATATGTCTAAATGGAAAGAGAAATTCTGCACGAGGTAGATACACTGAATTTTTCAACAAAAAAAAAATCCAAAATTTGAAAGTTTTAGAAAAAATTCGATTTTATAAAGATTAGTTTCTGATTTTCTGATCATGATTTAATCCTAATCTCTACTAATTTTGTCACTCTCAATGTCATCGTTTCTGCCTTGTCTATAGACTTTAATCTTTATAATCTACTTGTGATTTGTTCTTTCGGTATCGCACTGCCGTTATCTAGTTATGCAAACACTAAATTTACAATAACTTCGGTATTTTGTTCTTGAAACACTGTAATATACATAAGCGCTTGAGAATTTCTGTTGTCTGTTACACGTAAGCCTAATCATGAATCTCTGCAACAAATTTCGATGTGTTTGTTTAATGCTGAACTTTTCTTGAATAGTTATTCTGTACGATGGCCGATAGCGGCCGTCAGATTACTTTTTCAAAAAAGTAAAAAGTGTCCAAACATTAACATGGCAAATTTGCATTTTTAGTTTAAAATGTAAAACTGTATATATAGACACCTATGAGCAAATTTACATTTCACAACAAATGTAAAACTGCCACGCTGTTAAAGCAATGGACATATATTGTTTTTGCAAAAAGTAAAAATGCCAGGTTTCTAAACACATGGCATTTTTTTCTTTCCGTGGGAGTAATTGGGTTAATGACCGGCACACCTACATTGAAGGTCAGAAGTCTGGAAAATAAACCAAAAGCAAACGTCTTCGTAAGTCAGAATATGTCATTTAAAACAACAGAAACTCGCTGTTTTGATAAAGACGGCTAAAAGTGTACCATTCGAATAAAAGTTCGAACGTAGGACCCGTACACCAAACTCTAATTTTGACATTCAACTCAGTTGTAACTACTAGGATGACCTAAGCCTGGTGAATACCCTCGGGGACTTACAGTCCACCAGCAGAGGCATCGACCCAGTGGTAACAAATAACTCAATACCGAAGTTACTGTGAATTTTGATTCTGCATATGCGCATTTCGACAACTTATGTCTCTTCAGTGCAGGTAAAATCTAAATGTTTGGAAGACCATCAATCCAAATATGTTTCAAAACTGATTAGCTTTCAAAACTTATCTAAGCGATAAGACCGAATATATAAGTAGCAATAAAATTGATAAAATGGCTATTGGATCTTTTATTTAGTGTTTGATTTTATTAATTGGGATTATTGAATAATATTGATTTATTATAGTGAACTCGATTCATCATTTGTTTTTGTATTTATGAATAAATATATCGTTTATATTTAAACATATTATTCGATTTATCACCATATTTCTGATTTTACCCGATCCATCATTAGCCTTCCGGGATTGAGAAAGTGCTGATCAGTTACTGTGAATTTAAATTCTGCATATGCGCATATCGACAACTTATGTCTCTTCAGTGAACATACGTCATCATCTGGAAGTTTCACTTTTTTAATGACTTTCACAGATTACAGTACTCATTTTCCACATAACTAGGTTATTAAGTCGGTAAGGTTAGTGTGTCGGTTATTTACCCAATTATTCTAACGAAAAGAAAAAATGCCATGTTTTTAGAAAAGTGGCATTTTTACTTTTTGTAAAAACAAGTTCTGTCTATTGCATTAACATCGTGACATTTTTACATTTGTTAGTAAAAATAAATTAGAACAAGAGTTTCGATATGTACAGTTTTGCATTTTTAACAAAAATGCAAATTTGCCATGTAAATGTTTGGACACTTTTACTCTTTCTAAAAAGTAAACTGTCGGCCGCTATCGGCCATCGTAATTCTGAGGCTGCTTTTGGTGAGATAATTTCATTACCACTAATGCTAAACTATTACAACCATAGCCTTTTAACACTTAAATAGATGTACTAAGTTTGATCCATTTTCCAATAATTGGATAAATTTGCTTTTCCATTGCGTATAAGGAAAACAACAAAGAAATTACCGGGCGCTGTTTAATTTCATGGATTATGGCTTTTCATATTATTTGATTTTAATGCTGCTGGTGAGAGTTTACTCTTTAAAACACGTGTACAGCATAACGAAATTAACTGTTTTTATGCAACTTCGGAATTTTTTGTATTTTGTCCATTCCACAAGCCATTTTATTGCAAGTTATAAGTAATGGTCGTCTTGCAAACATCCTTTTAATAGTTACAGTACTTATTTAATTAGAAATGAAATGACTTAATTAGATCAAGACTAAGCAATCTGCATTTACTGATCTATTATTATTAACATACCTACATGGTACATTATTGATTAAAAACAAATTAACATAAGGTCACAAGAGGTACGTTATCTTTGTGGTACATGTCAACCAGAATTTCCACATGTTGATATTTATTGCACTAACGAGATAATCAAAATCACTGTCTGCATTCAACTCAAATAACTGCATGTTTTGTATTTTGTTTTAAGCAATTTTAATTTAAGCATTTACATTTCACTCTGTTCAAATAGAAAAATCTAAACTATTCACCCATTCTGCTGCCTTATTACGAGTACATGACATCGTGCTTTCTCTTAATAAATTCACATTTGTTTCTGCCGAAAACCTTGTTTTTATATGCATTAATCACCTGACTAGTGATGCATGCATATCATGGGCACTTTCCCTGTTAAGCTTAGGTGTTAACTTGCTATTATGCACTTTTGAACTTCTTTGAAACTTGATGCAGTTGTTTTTTCGACTAAAATATAATTTACTTTTGACAACTAACTAAATACCAAAGTATGAAAATATGAAAATTTACTTACAGCAGATTGCAATTTCAACATTGTATGTCCCTTCCATGCAAATTAAATCAAAACAAAGCGAAATACCGAAGGAACAAAGGAAGTTATGATTACAAAAATCGAAGTCCAAAGACATTGCAAAAACGGCAACAGAGAAAAACAAAGACAAAACAAGTACATGAGACAGCCACACTGCACGGAAATAAAAGACAACATTAAAAACTAAGGCACTCAGTGTAAACTCCCATGAAACCGGGAGTGACATCAGGTACTCCGGAAAGAAATGTGAAAGCTGATGGAGAACAAAACCCCAAAATGAAAGAAAAAATCACCTAAGAACAGACCTTTGCAAGAGACTAGAGATTTACAGGAGACAAGAAATATTGTGAACTTTCTCATTAACTTCGTTATTCCTACTCCAGTATTTTCAAAGTATTTTACTGTATATATTTTTTACAAATGTAAAAGATTCATTCATCTCGAGCATGTTGACCAGTAAAGATTTACATCAGACTTTACTATCAGATTTGATTTCTTCATGGCTACAATTTTTGCTTTGACAGATGATTATTGGTGTATGGCATTATATAGATGCTTACTCTGTTGACGCATTCAATCTCCATCCTTACGTATTAATGGGAACTTGACCACTTTATATCTCCAAATTGTATCACTGAACTAATTATGAAACTTCAATATCACTTGACTTCCCTTCCTTGCTTGCACTTTCCATTTGGTTTTAAATGTGTAGTGCGCAGAAAATGTCTTATACATAAATGGTTTGGGTTAGGGGGTTAAATGAGATAACTTTTTACGATAAATCTACTTTTAAATTTCAACTAAGTTTTAAAAATCAAGGTAAAATACATAATTTCATTGATACTACAGTTGCACAGATAACGCAAATGAAATGTGAAATGTAAACGGGATTACATTTTAAGATGTGACTACCTTCCACTTTCAACCCAAGTATTACAGTACTCTGAAAATTTAAGTTGGCAGATTTTGTGATCCCAAAGTGATCCTTTTGCAGTCAATGATTGCAATCCGTGATTATTTTTTCTTGTGATCATTGATCAAACAAGTATATGTGATCAATGACCATAAAACTATCCAATCCTTGACCGCAAGATTGTTATCCTTGATCGCTAGAATGTCAACTTTGATCTCTTATTTCAAAGTTGTGATCCTTGATTGCACAGCTTAAATCTTTATGACAAGAAGTTGTGATCCTTGATCACAACAGTATTGGAATTTGTTTTGATAATAATTCATCCCACTTAGAATAAAGATTATTTTATTAATTGCTTATATGTTAACTTCCCCTTGAAAGATTTTGACAGGAGTAAAAGTAAGCAATACGAGTTAATTGCAAAATATTTTATTATACGCGACAAGGCGATAAAAATCTGACAATCTAAAGATTTGAATCTAAAAAGCAATATATAAATGTTACATGAAATATCGAGTTTTAGTAAAATAAAACTAGAGGCTCAGACACTGAGCCTGTATCGCTCACCTGACAAAACGCTTCTATGCCATGCATGTACAAAAATGATCATGTTTTTTACAAATGGGGTGGGGTGTTTAGGTATGTTCTCCATTAGCACCCATGTGTTTTGTCTGATCCTATTGAAATGAGTAATTTTTGCAAAGGACCTTCTATACATTTAGTATAATTTGCTTTAATTGTTTTGAGAGAAGATGATGAAAAGGATGGTTTTCTCATACTGGGCTCCAATGTTAAACTATGTTTTGCACTTGAGGCAATGTTCTTTGTTGGATTGAAATGAAATGTGCAATTTTTGTAAAGTACCTTCAGTCATCATTCCTGTAAAGTTAGGTTGAATTTGCTTCAGTGGTTTCAGAAGAGTAGATGAAAATCCGATTTTCCCATAGGGTCCAATGATAAACTATGTTCCGTGCTGGCCGCCATGTTTTCTAACGGATTGTAACGAAATGAGCAATCTTTGTTAAGGACCCTCTATTCATCCTTCCTGTAAAGTTTGGTTGAATTTGCTTCTGCAGTTTCAAAGGAAAAGATGAAAATATGATTTTTTCCATAGGGTCCAATTTTAAACCTAAGTTCCGCGCTGGCGGCCATGTTTTTATCGGATCGGAACAAAATGAGCAATTCTTGTAAAGGACCTTCCATACATCATTCCTGTAAAGTTTGGTTGAATTTGCTTCAGTGGTTTCAGAGGAGTTGATGAAAATGTGACTTTCCCATAGGGTCCAATGTTAAATTATGTTACGTGCTGGCCGCCATGTTTTTCATCGGATCGGAACGAAATGAGCAATATTTGTTGAGGACCTTAAGTACATCATTCCTGTAAAGTTTGGTTCAATTTGCTTCAGCTTTTTCAGAGCAGAAGCTGAAAATGTGATTTTTCCCAAAGGGTCCAATGTTAAACCTAAGTTCCGCGCTGGCGGCCATGTTTTTTATAGGATCGGAACAAAATGAGCAATCTTTGTAAAGGACCTTCCATACATCATTCCTGTAAAGTTTGGTTGAATTTGCTTCAGTGGTTTCAGAGGAGTTGATGAAAATGTGACTTTCCCATAGGGTCCAATGTTAAATTATGTTACGTGCTGGCCGCCATGTTTTTCATCGGATCGGAAGGAAATGAGCAATATTTGTTGAGGACCTTAAGTACATCACTCCTGTAAAGTTTGGTTAAATTTGTTTCAGCCTTTTCAGAGCAGAAGATGAAAATGTGATTTTTCCCATAGGGTCCAATGTTAAACCTAAGTTCCGCGCTGGCGGCCATGTTTTTTATCGGATCGGAAC